>JAJIBD010010217.1:0-67936 GCA_021461705.1 Cryptotis parvus | reverse complement strand
CCAGCCAGGAAAATCCTTTGTGCTAAGAATAGTATTTGTTTTGATCTGCGATTAGTTGAATCCATGAATGTGGATCACTTGATCACTTGACTTCCAGTAGATCATCGATTACTGAGGGGCAGCAATGTGGACCACACAGAGATATAAATATATTTCCTCAATTAATTGCCAAATAATTCTTATCAAACCAAACAATTAGAACATGTTGATTTAGATATTTTGGGGCTTTTGTTCACACCCAGGGATGCTAGGGGCTACTTAACTCTACACTCAGAAATTACTCCTGGAGTGCTCTCAGAACTATAGTGGGATGCCAGGGATCAAACCCAGGTTGACAGCATGCAACTTGTTTTACTATCTTTCTTGCCCTTGATTGAGACACTTGAGTTTTAGATGGAAAAAAGATATACTATAATGTGTATAGAAGTGTCTCAGAAATGTACATTATAATTTTTACCAACAGGTAAATAGAAATTACTGAGGTAATTGATGATGATTATTAAAATAATTAAAATTATTCTGTTAAATTATTAAAATTATCCTGTTCAGTTCAGCACAAATAAAACAAAAGTAATAAGCAAAATATGCTTGAAATTCAGGGAATAAACTAAGCTGCCAAATATTAAGATCAAATTTAAGGGATGGAAATGGCTGGGGGTTTTGTTTGTTTGTTTTTGGGTCACACAGTTATGGTCAGGGGTTATTTCTGGCTCTACACTCAGGAATTACTCCTGGCAGTGCTCGGGACCATATGGGATGCTGGGGATCAAGCCCGGTTGGCTAAATGCAAGGCAAACACCTTCCCCACTGTGCTATTGCTCTGGCCTGGACAGGAAATGGCTTAATGTTGGAAGTAGCCTAAGTCAAGAAGGACCTGGAAAAGCTGCATATTCTGTTCCAAGTCTTATCAGTATAGTAGAAACTAAAGCTCCAAAGAAATTGAAGCTGAATTAATTGCTTCCACAAACCCAGCCAATTGGCTGTGGGACTCCAAATAAACATCTATACTGATTCTAAATGTTAGTCTTACATGCTGCTGCTGAATTACAAATGGAAAGGGGATATTTAACAGGTAAAAAATAACCCAATAATGAAGAAGAAATTTTAAAGCTAATGGAAGCAGTTGTAGACTCTGCTTCCAGGAGATATTAAAATAATTAAAGGAAACAGCCAAGCAGGTGTCAAGCTAGAAGGACTGACATTAATTCTTATTCAATTATGGACTTATACCTCATCCAGAAAATATTTCTATTAGTCCATAATACCGGAGTAGAGGAATAATGGGCATTGCAGCAAGGCTTCCAAAGGATATGCTTAGGATACTAATAGATGGTTTATTAAACAAGGGAAACTGCTTGTTTCTGGTCTAATGCTGTCGGGGGGGCCCGGGCCAGCAGCCCCTGGCACAAATGAGGGAGATCTAGATCTTGCTGGACTTCATCCCTGTGGAAAAGGAGAGGGATGGACTTGGGAGAAACTCTGCCTTTGCTGCTGCTAAGAAAGGAAGGAAGGAAGGAAGGAAGGAAGGAAGGAAGGAAGGAAGGAAGGAAGGAAGGAAGGAAGGAAGGAAGGAAGGAAGGAAGGAAGGAAGGAGGGAAGGAGGGAGGGAGGGAGGGAGGGAGGGAGGAGGGAGGGAGGGAGGGAGGAAGGAAGGAAGGAGGGAGGGAAGGAAGGAAGGAAGGAAGGAAGGAAGGAAGAAGGAAGGGAAGGAAGGAAGGAAGGAAGGAAGGAAGGAAGGAAGGAAGACATTGATGCAGTGGGGAGTTCTGGATAGCAGTACTCATTTTACTGAGCACAGTTTAAGCCTTTTATACAATATTTGGGTGGATGGGGTACAAGCACAAATCACAGGGCATTTTGCAAGCTCCTGGGTAGTTGCAACGGATCAATCGCAGATTTAGCATTTGCAAGGTAACGTAGGTAAGCAATTATTGATTTACATATGCCTGTGATCAGAGGTCAGAAGACCAGGCACATTCTGCCTCACCTTAGCTTGGATAAGCACAGATGTTTTGGGTGAAACCATATGAGCAGGGCCTATTTCTGGGTCCTGCTGTTAGGCCTTGTGGTTGGAAAGTGCTGGGCCCTTAAGGAGAAGTGCTAGACCCTAAAACTAACAGCGGAACCCAACATAATTCAATGGTTAAGGGATTTCATGGAGTCTCCTGTTTAGGAAGAGATGTTTTAGCATTAGTTAAAAACAACTTTCCATGTGAAAGGACTAAAGAAGTTAGTAAGAGGTAAGTAACTTAAAGATGTGCTCTGTGTGCCATTAACGAACTTAGAATCTCTGCTTCCCTATCATCACCTGTTTAATTATCTAGGATGTCATTCAGGGAGGACTAACAGCTTGACTTCACACAAATGCCTAAATGTTCAGTATGCAAATATTCATTGGTTTTTATTGACACCTTCACTGTGTTGGTAGACTTTATTCTCTACTCTTACTGAGAAAGCTCAGTAAGGAGTAGAGAATAAGATGAATAAAGATGAACTCTTCAAGTTCGCCTTCCTTGAAGATGGTACTTGCTTGTTTATCTCTGTGCATCTTTGACTGTTTTTTTCACCCGGAGAAGTCCCTGTTCCGTGTTGAATAGAAGCTTATGCTGTGGCTTTTGTTTTCTTGTCTTCTAAAAACACTCTGCCCTCTCTAGGCCAAGGAAAACTTTTCTCCTTCAGGGCCTGATTTTTATTTTAATGTTTGCTAATCTTTTATCTTTTTTATCAGATGTATAAATATAAAACAAAAAAACATTACCTGGCCCATGCTAACACTAAACTAACATGAGTTTCTATTCCTTTTACTCGGTCAACATTTATGAAGTTTTAATGATGTAGGTGAGCCCCACTGGTGGCTTATGTGGAGACAGGAAGGACAGAGAGATGGTCACTTTCTCCCCCAGCTGCCTCTGTCACCCAGGACCTGCTGGGCAGGCCAAGGACTGATAAAGTCTGTGATGAGCCCCTGAGCAGCGTTGGCCTGAGCCCCATCAGCCCACAAGGTGGCCATCAAGCCACACATGATGTCCCCTTGATCTCTAGGTAAGGGAATTGATTCCCACCACCCGAGATTTCTTGGGGAGCCACAGACTCAGGTTGAAGCAAGGAATTGCTCTTTGCAGGAAAGTCAGTCCTGGCCTCACCTAGGATGTGGCTTTCCTCAGGGTTTCTTGTCTTTCTTGCAGAAAAAGAATTTTCAGGAGTCAACAAGCAGTGAAGTAAAACAGATTTTATTACGGAGGTTTTAGGATGGGAAGGAGGAGGGAAGGTGAGAGTAACAGGCTCATGGGATAATGCGGACTGATCTAAATGTGGGGAGAGAGCTCCGACTGATTTCCAAAGGGGGCTTTTATCCTCTTGGGCTGGAATGCTCTGGAATCTTCTGCTGGACCATTGAAGGTTGATTGGGGGGTTAAGGGCTGGGCAGAAGAAGGCGGATCCAGCTTTCTCAAGGGTCTGTTGGTCTTATCAGGTCTTCATGCCTGGTTCCACTTGTCACCGCTAGCGGCCAGGTGAGGTACAGTGGCCTTTGCGCTGGCAGGGGCGCCGGCACCCAAGGGCCCCGCTATGGCCACGCCGGAGCTTTACAGAAAGGTATGCTAAACTAGAGACTCTCAGACATGGGACAGAGCTGCTACTTGCTCTCCCTGTGCCCAGCTGCTCATGAGGCGCCCGGGAGGCATGGCGGGTTCTAGCCCTGGACTGCCACCCCAGCACATCCTCACAACAAGACAGACAGCCCCCTACTCCATGGGGGACGCCATTTTCCACATCTGGACTTCCCTCTCGTCACAACTCCACCCAGCAGACCAGACTATCACAGCCCGGATCATCGACACCCACCCTGCAGCAGTTTTTCCTCAATTCGGCCCAGGTATGCTGGAACCAGAGACTCTCAAACATGGGGCAGAGCTGCTAATTGCTCTCCCTGTGCCCAGCTGCTCATGAGTCGCCCGGGAGGCATGGCGGGTTCTAGCCCTGGACTGCCACCCCTGCAGAGCCTCACAACAAGCCAGTCGACCCCCTTACTCCATAGGTCTGCCATTTTCCACATCCGGACTTCCCTCTCATTGCAACTCCACCCAGCAGACCAGACTATCACAACCCGGCTCTCGCGCAGCCACTATCTGCCACGCAGTTCATCAATAAATGCTTTATTTTGAGGTGACTACAGGAGTATGCCACCCAGCACGGCAAGCCTGGCAAGCTGCTCATGTTGTATTTGATATGCCAAACACCAGTGACATTTATATTAGGTCATTCCCATGACCTAATATAATGGTTTGAGGCTCTTTATGTTCCTGGAGCAAGCGGATGCCTTTGGGTTCTATTAGCATAAGACAGGTAATATGGAGATATTACTGGTGCCCGCTCTAGCAAATAGATGATCAACGGGAAGATAGTGATAGTGATAATGATGCCTGGTTCCAAAAGGTGACAGCCTAATGGGACAGTTCACTGTCATGCAGGGACCCCGCCTGCTTGCCCTCATCACTTTTGAAAATTTAAGGGAATAAAATCTCTAGGGAGGTGTCGGGAACGCAGCCGGGGTCCCCGACAGTGTCAGGACAGAGGTTGTCTTCTACCTCCGAGGACGCAGGGAGAACAGATGAAAACTCACGAGTCCGCTGCAGTTCCAAAAATGGCTTTTAATAGTACAAAAGCTCTTCCACAGCACTCCGATATAATGAACAAACTTTAGCTCTGGTCCAAACTTAGACCATACAAAAGAGCCTAAGTCTCCCACCAAAGAGAGAGAGGATCTCACCCGAGCTGAGTCCTACCCAGAAGAAGGAGCAAAAGGCCAAAGAGCAAAAGGCCAAAAGCCAAAAGCCAAAAGCCGCAGGGAGCCAAAAGCTGAATGCTGAGGAACCAAAAGGCAAAAGGTGAAGGGGCCTCAAGTCAGCCCCTTATATACACCAAAGTAATCCAACCTCCAACCGGGAGGGGCATGTCAACAAAGAACTCTAAACAGAGTGTAGTGCCACACCTTATTGCAGGTATAAACAAAGGTTATGCCAAGGACTAAGGAGATTATCTCTTATGTAAAACACTGGAGAGAGAGAGAGGGCTGATATAAAGTAATACATCTTGACTTCATGAACTTCATGTAATCTAGATGGTACCCACAAGGTCCTTCTTATTATTATCTGCACCGGGTGATTCTGAGTATCTTGTTCTCGTGTACTGAAAGGGTCACACTCGCCTGCTTAGAGCAAACTAGTATGATCCTTCCTATAGTCTTCCTATAGTCTCAGCATAGCCAGGGTGGTAGTCTCCTGGTAAATTCTAACTGTCCCACGCTGGGTGCAGTGGGTATAAAGAAGAGCTGTGCCCAATCTAGAAAACATAGAAGTCTTAGTAGATGCATAAGTCAGAAGTTATTCAATCAAGGTGACTTCTGTAAGTGCCACACCCTCTAGCAGTGTTTACATAGAAGAGAAATCTCATTAGAATGAACCTTGACTTAAGTAGATTAAGCTGGGAGGGCGAAACAACAAAACTCCCAGAATAGCTAAACCTGTCCTCCAACAGGGAGGCAAATGTTGCAGGTAGATAGTTGCGGATGAAGGCTAGGCTGGTAATGAACTTTTGGGAAATAATAAAGTGGAAGAAGTTGCCCAGCCTAGAAGTAGCACAAAGGTATGGAGAACAAATCCCTTGAGATGTAAATCCTGGGATCTTTGGAGATGGAGAAGCCAAGGGGACATTTAAATGCAGAAACAATGGAGGCCATAGGCAGGGAAGGATGTGCCAAGTGGGTGAGGGGTAAGGTCAGAAAAGGTCCTGATTAGAATCTGAAAGGACCTCTACTAGTTCAAGGCTTTCCCAGTGTCAATACCACAAATACATTTTATGTAGCAGAGAACTCCAGGCCAAGGCTAAGTTTGAGAAATTGTATATAGCCATCTCTTTCCTTTTCAGGAGAAGCTCTGGCTCACTCTTTGAACATGTTATCTCTCTCCCCCCTCACATCACTCTGAATTTCGTTGAAAGCAAACCATTTGTCACCTCCCCACACAACCCCCACACAAAGATAAATATTGTAGTAAAATGGCAGAAAGACAAATGATTTAAAGATGAAAGTTTAGATAATCTAAAGAATCTCAATCCTCAGGGAAAAATGATTTGAACACAAAAGGGTAAATAATGGTTTGAGGAATCTCATTATGATTCCTAATGATGAAGGCAGGAGACAGAGACGGGTGGGGTGGGGGTGTGGGAGGGGGACACAATGAACTGTTGCCCTTAGGCTATCACCTTTTGGAACCAGGAATGAAGAGCTGATAGGAGCCATTAATAAACAATAGACCCTGAGGAAGCTGGATCCACCTTCTTCCTCACCTACTCTAAGGAAGGCAGGCTGAGTAAATAACACTATGGAGAAGGTAGAGACCCATTTCAGCCTCCACCCGTCTTGCCAACCTCAGGGTGATGCTGGGCCAACCAGACCCAACCCCCACGGGAATACCTGTCACAAGGCATTGGGCATGGGGCGACGCAGCAAAGGGAATGTGGCAGGGGTCCATCGACATTGAGACCACGGACACTGGGACCACCTCTCGGGCACCTTGGGCCAGAGAATGGCAACCATGGCCAGGAGGAACTGGCCAACTTCCCAGCCCTTAGCCCCTCATCAACCTTTGATGACCCAGCAGAAGATTCCGGAGTATTCCACATCAAGACCCCTTTGGAAATCAGTCAGGGCTCGCTCTCCCACTCTAAAGCAGCCCACGTTCTCCCTTGAATGTGTTACTCTTTCTCTTTCCCTACTCCCTTCCCCCTACTGAAAACCTCCATAATAAAATCTGTTTTATTTCACTGCTTGTCGACTCCTGAAATGTCTTTTTCTGCAAGGAAGACAAGAACCCAGAGGAAAACCTGGATAAGTCCTAGAACTGGCTTTCCTTTCCTCGTGTGTTGGGCTGGTGGTGATGCAGTTTGGCCTCACGGGTGGCTTATGTGAGCCCGGAAGGGGAGAGAGATGGTCACTTTCTCCCCAGCCACCTCTGCTGCCCAGGACCCGCTGGGCAGGCTAAGGACTGATAAAATCTACAATGAGCCCTGCACGGTGTGGGCCTGAGCGCCACCAGCCCACTAGGTGGCCATCAAGCCACACCTGATGTCCACTTGATCTCTCAGCATGGGAGTTGATCCCCACCACCCGAGATTTCTCGGGAGCCACAGACTCAGACTGGAGTGAGGAATTGCTCTTTGCAGGAGAGGAAAGTCAGTCCTAGCCTTACCCAGGGTTTCCTCAGGGTTCTTGTCTTCCTCGCAGAAAAAGAATTTTCAGGAGTCTATGAGCAGTGAAGTAAGACAGGTTTTATTACAGAGGTTTTAGGAAAGGGTAAGAGGACAGAAAATAAGTGCCACCCTCTTCAGTGCCACCCTCGAGAACATCATGAGACAATTAGAATGGGAAGGAATGGGAGTGAAGATAGATGGTCGGCAACTACACCACCTCCGCTTCGCTGATGACATCGTTCTAATAACACCAAACATTAGCCAAGCGGCACAAATGCTGGCTGACTTTGACCGAGAATGTGGAAAGGGTAGGTCTACAGTTGAATCTGAAGAAAACTATGTTCATGAGAAATGAACTAGTTCCAGAGGCCCCATTCTCTCTCAATGGAACAAACATCTCTGAATGCAGCAGTTATGTGTACCTAGGTCGAGAAGTCAACATGATGAATGACCTAAAACCTGAGCTGCGCAGGAGGAAGAGAGCAGCATGGAATGCCTTCAAAGGCATCGAAGAAATAGCTAAAAAAAGGACAAAAAGAACCTCCGGCTCCGGGCACATCTCTTTGACTCCACCGTTCTCCCTGCATTAACATACGCCTCAGAGACCTGGGCCCTACGAAAGCAGGATGAGAATGCTATTCGGGTCTCCCAGAGAGGCATCGAAAGAGCTATGCTTGAATATCACGCCTCACTCAAGTGAGAGAAGGAATCGGAGTTCTGACCTCCGTCGCTATTCCAGAATCAGGGACGCTGTCTCGTTTGCCAAGGCATCGAAAATCAGATGGGCTGGACATGTAATGCGATTTGGAGACAACCGCTGGACTAGAGCCGTTACCGACTGGATCCCACGGGATGTCAAAAGATCACGTGGCCGCCCACCTACAAGATGGTCAGACTTCCTTGTTAAGACCCTGAAGGAACGGTTTGAGGCTCTTCATATTCCTGAATCAACCAGATGCCATTGGGCTACATTGGCAAGTGATAGGGTCCAATGGAAATGTTACTGGCGCCCGCTCGAGCAAATCGATGAGTAACGGGATTCAAGTGATCAAGTGATCAAGTGAAGAGGACAGAAAGGAGAGAGAGAGAGAGAGAGAGAGAGAGAGAGAGAGAGAGAGAGAGAGAGAGTAAACATCTCAAGAGGGGAGATGTGGGCGACACAAGTACCAGGCACCACACGTGCTCAACCACGTGGGCTCAAGCAGCACATGGGCTCAGGCAGTATATGTGTGCTGTCCTTTGGGCAGGACAACTTTTATAGGTTTCTTCCCAAGCTACTCCCACGTGGGGCTTCAACCTAGGTTGCCAAGGCCATTGCCAAGGGAGCAGACTTTGGGAGTAGCCTTCTTTGAAAATCTTCTTTTCATGACCTCTGTTCCTGCTGTATCTTCTGTCCTGGAATGTAGCCAGATAAAGGGCTGGGCAGAGAAAAGGTTGATCCAGCTCCCTCAGGGTTTGTTGTTGGTTAATGGGTCTCATCAAGTCTTGTTTCCTGGTTCTAAAAGGTGACTCTGGACAGTCTTAGGGCAAGAATTCATTGCCTTGTAGGCCCCCCCTGCCTGCACGCCTACATCAGTGGGGGCCCACACTGTGCAGGGGGTTCATAGCAGACTTGGCCTGCTCAGTGGGTCCAGGGTGGCAGAGGTGCCTGGGGAGAAGGCAACCATCTCTCCCCCTTCCTGCCTCACATAATCCACCAGTGGGGCCCACCTACATCATTAAGATTTACTGGGCATGTACGCAAGCATTCGTAACTATTGTTTGTTTTGACTTTTATTTCTTCCATATTATTTTTTCTAAGATGTAGTCCTGTCTATTATCAAGATTTCTTCTTGGACTAGATAGACCTAAACTGGAGTTTGACACAATGGTGAATCTATTTACATAGCAAAATTCTAGGCAAAAAGTGGAAACATTTTCATCTGAAAAGGGGGTTGCAAGTGCTCAATAGTGTGAGAGCAGTGGTTGATTTTTTTTTTGTTTGCTTTATTGTCCACAAATACAAAAATGTGTAAAACAGTTGAGAAGCTAAAAGGAAGCTGAAGACTCAGGATTAATAATGAATCTCCATTTCTACTCACTACTGACTTACATTGAACATTTTTTTCTTGGAACTGAAAATCTAAAATTATGCCATTATGATGTGGAAGAATTTAAGTCACTTCTGTGAGAAAAACTGAAGTTAAACAGGTGGATACTTTTTTTTATTTAAGTAAATGTGTCTCTGTTAGCTTTTATAAGTGGAATGTAGAGGGCTGTTTTTCTTAGTTGGAAGGTGCCTATTCTCAAGTCATCGGTTTACTACTCTCTCACCAACCTAAGAGTGGCAGTTGTGTTGTCAAAGCTGACCAGGGTCTTAGTTCCTGACATCAGTCTGGAGAGACAGAATTAAACACTGAGCACAATTTTAAAAAACATCTAAAGTTGATCAATGAAAACAGCACAAATAAAAATATAAAATGCATAAGTGATCTTTCTATAAGATTTTATATCAAGAAGCAACTATATTTAGAAACGATATTTATGTTCGTTGTTCATCACTATAATAAAAATGAGAGAAAACCTAATTTCTATTTGGAGAAAGGTTAACAGTGGTGAACATTATGAACTATAAGGAACTATCTTATTTTGTTTTATTTTGGCCCACATTCAGCATTCTCATTTCTAGTCTTATACTTAGGGATCACCCCTGACTGGGATCCATATGGGGGATACCTTAATCAAACTTGCATTGGCCATGTGTAAGGCAAACATGTTACCCTCTGTTCTATGTCTTCAGGCCTATTAAGAACTGAATATTTTTTAAATGAAATTGCAAATGTGTGGCTGAGATAAGACCAAATGTTCACAGCAACCGATTATGACCCATTTAAATAAAAAATAACAATAAACTTGAATTTTAATACAATTAATATTTTGTAAAGCTTACAGAATATAAATTGGTTTTCAACTGCACACCGTAACTATGGACCTTTATAGCAATATTTAGAAATTTTCTTTTTCCTTCATCGTCCAGTTTCTGCAGGCATGTGCTTTATCTTTTGCTGCCATCCTGTGGCTATAAAAAAGGATTAGTACATTTTCATTCACATATTTTTAGGTTAATCATCAATGGTATTGGTTTGAAAAGCAGATTTTATAAGGTTTTTTAAAGAAAAGCATTTGTGGGAATTAAGAATGAAAATGTGATTATAAATGATGTAAAGAAATGGATACACTTTCTTGTTAAAATATATAATTTTGATACATGTATTATCATACCACACATTATTTATTACACACATAATATTATTATATCCATATTTGCATTTAATAAATCTTTTTAGGTATATTCCTATTACTATGATAATGTCTATTTATATATTCGGGGACTTTATTTCCAGCTCCATGTATAGGGGTCATAGAACTTGGGGGACCATAGATATTTTCTGGGATACAACTAGAGTTGGATTCATGCTCCCTTACTGGGCATTTTGGTGATGATGGATATGTCAACTGTCAATGAAACATATACATTGAAGCTATATTAAGCATGTTACCATGGTACTTAGTTTACCTAAGTAACAACAACAACAATATAATATTAATAATATTTATTTGACTTCTCAATATATGTAACATATATATTTTGCTAAAGCTCCTACCCCTCAAGGTGTTGCAGGTGTGGCTGCGGTGCCTGACTGAGTCAGCAGGTAGCAGACAGGAGACAGAATTGTCTACAACCAGGGCTTTGCCCTGGATGGCTGATGGTCTGACATAGAAAAAGACTGGATCCCCTGAGTAGAACCCAGAGCCACGGCAGAGCCAGGCAAGCTACCTGTGGTGTATTCTATATGCCAAAAAACAGTAACAATAATGGACTTCATTCCCAACGAACGGAGACATTACTGGCGCCCACTTGAGCAAATTGATGAACAATGTGGAGACAAGTGACAAGATATTTTGCTAAAGCAAATAATACATAAGTAAATTAGATAATAGATATTTAATTATAAATAAAGGTAGGGATAGATGGACATAGAGATTATTTATTTATTATTCACCATTGGTCAAGATTTTAGTTTCAGTTTAGGAGTAAAAATGTATGTCTTTTGGCCATTCGAATTTCTTCCTAATTGAAGTTTCTGTTCATTTCTTCTCCCCATTTTTTGATGGGGTTGTTTGTTTCCTTCTTGTAAAGTTCTACCAGTGCCTAATATATCCTGGATATTAACCCCTTGTCAGATGGGTATTGGGTGAATATTCTTTCTCATTTTGTGGACCATTTTTATTTTCTTGACAGTTTCATTGATAATTTGAGTATGGAAATTTGAATAATCTCATTCTGTTTTTCATAAAGAAACTTATCTACCTCCTTGCTTCTTTGATTATATACTGTTGCTATTTTGATATTCTTAATAGTGTTTGAACATGGGTAACCCACATTTTATTTTTTTTTAATTTTTTAAAGTATTTATTATACCACTGTGAAGAAATACAATTACAAAAATGTTCATAGGATGTTCATATTTGGGTTTCGGTCATATAGTGTTCTAGCACCGATCCCTCCAGCCAGTGCCTATTTCCTACCACCAATATCCCGATTCCTTCCTCGGTCCCCTGTCTCATGGCAGGTTCTTTATTTCTTTCCCTTTTCTCTCTATCTCTTTCTCTTTTCCCTCCCTTTAACACTGTGGATTACAATACATATATTAAGAGGTTGTCATGTGTACCATTTTGCCTATATTTAATGCTAAGTTCTAGGTTGGTATTAGCACTTTCGACAATTTCCACAAGGTTTTGTTCTTCTAAATTAAAATATTTGCTGTGCTATATCTTTCTCATGCATTCACCTACTTACAGGTTGTGATTTTTAACGTATTACTTGCATAGATCATCCCTTTATTTCATGTATTAGTCACTTTCTTCTTACTTTAGAATTAGTCATTTTTATTACTCAAAAATTACTTTAGAAATTTTTTTTCTAAGTGCTAATACATCTCCCATGTGGCAATACCTTAATATACATTTATCAAAAATTGTTTTATTTAAAAAAACTAGTTCCTCAACAATACTGCTCAAATTTTAGCAACTATAACCTAATGACTTTGAAAAAGATTGTTGCGGTACAATACTCACTATTATGAGCCCATTGATTTGTCTCCAGTTTCAAATTCTCATAAAATTGCCATGAATACTCAACCAATGTTCATAAAAATAAACAGTGAGAAGCTGAAGATAAATGATTGCTAATGTAAGGGTTTTGGTAATGAGTCTTGTTGGAGTCTTAGTGGAGAGAAAAATAAACATCTCACTCTGGGATTAAAAGAAAGAGAGAGAGAGATTCAGAGTGATGCAGTGAGATCTTTCTGTGGACCCAGAAAGATCTTAATCATCATGGAGTTGTGGAGAAGAGGTAAGAATGAATAGTGGGATCAGAAAGGAGAGAGGCTAAGGAATCATTTATTGTTTGAAAATATAGTACAGGAGGTAAGGACCTTCCTTACCCTTATGTATGAATAAGCATGTAGCTGGCCCTGGTTCTGTCCCCATGTCTGCATAAGGTCCCCCTGTAATGACTAAGGTGACTTCTAAGCACAAAGCCAGGAATAGCCTCTGGCACACAGGGTGTAACTTCCTCACCACACCACATGCAGTCTACATCTTGCTCTCTTTCCTGATGATGTGGTGTAACATGTAGTGAAATTAGCAAACCCAAACAGTAGATTAGTCCTAAAAATTCTTTCTGTCACCAAAATCAAGTTTGTCTCATCGCTATCAATTTATGTGAATTTGTATGTGAACTTGCCCTGCCCCTCAAGGTGTTGCAGGTGTGACTGCAGTGTCCGACTGCGTTGGCAGATGGCAGACAGAAGACAAGCTTGTCTACACCCCCAGGGCTCTGCCCTGTGGGCCCTGGATGGTTGATAGTTTGACATAGAAAAAGACTGGGATGAACCCAGAGCCACAGCAGAGCCTGGCAAGCTAACCGTGGTATATTCTATATGCCAAAAACAGTAACAATAATCGACCTCATTCCCAATGAATGGAGGCATTACTGACACCCACTTGAGCAAATTGATGAACAACAGGAACACAAGTGACAAGTGACAAGTAATAATATACAACCTATATGTAACCTAAGACAAATGAAAATTTGGCTAAATAACAGAATGCTTTGTATCAGTTAGGCAAGGAACATATTGGGTCATTGTTTTAAAGTCTTCGTTGTTTGATTTTGGTTTGGGGGGCCACCCCTGATCCTGCTCATGGATAATTCCTGACTCTGTGCTCAGGAATAATCCTGATGGTTTTTTTTTATTTTCACATTATTTTTTTTAATTTTTTATTTTTACAATTACAAAGATACACAATTAAAAAGTTCATATTTGGGTTTTGTTCATACAGTGTTCCAGCACCCATCCCTCCACCAGTGCCCATCTCCCATCACCAACATCCCCGGTTCCCTCCCCCGCCCAGCCCTCCTCCATGGCAGGTTCTCTAATCCTGATGGTTTTGAGGAAATATGAAGTGCAGGCATTGAACTGGGTTCACTCCTGTGCAGAACAATCATGGTAACCCCTGTAATATCTCTCCAGTCAAAGTATATTTTATTATATTTACATATTTTCTAGTTGTGCTTATTTATCCTAAAGTTCTTTAGTGTTTGCCATTCAAAATCTGAAATGGTTCTAAGTAGGCACTTTCTTGTCAGATGATCCAAAAGATATTCAAAGACAAATCCAGGATGAAACCCTGCTTGTTATTTGAGTTTCAGACAAAACTGTTGTGTAATGGAAATAAATCTCATATAAGTTCTGAAGGCATCAAAACTTTTTTAAAAAGTCCTTGAAGATCTAACCTGAGGCTTTGGCTATGTGAAAACCAACCAAAACCTGCCACACTTAGATGAAGGGACTAATTGGTCGCTATTTATTAAGAAGGCATGCACATTGGATTGATGAGAACATTTGCCAGTAAACAAATCAACAATTTTCACTTTTCAAAATCAAATCAAATCAAACAAACAAACAAACCTCGGAATGTCAACAATGGACAGTTTATATAAGATGGACCTGACTTTGTTAGATAATGTGAACCTACTCTAGCCTCTGAAAGCAGATTATTTGCTCCCTCTGCAATTGCCAAACTTTTTTGCATAAACTCAGCAGATTGCTTAGAGACTGCCTGACCAGCGTAACTGTCTGAGCTGAAGTTTCATCGTTTAAGTTTCATTTATCCCATAGCACAATGGGGTAGTTAGATGTCTTATTATGGGACTACATTTCAATGTTAGAACAATCTTTCCCTCAAACCAATAAGGTTCAAATGCTGTTTTTAATACAAAAAGAAAGCATAAAAGAAACTCAGAAATTTTTCAGAATTATTTTGCTGTTGTTCTTCCTCCATTTTACCATTATAGCTTGGAGACAATCTAGATATTTTATTCTACAGACAATATCATCTAACAACTTTTCATAAGACTACTCAGCATGGGGCTTTTATTTTCCCTCAGAAAACTGTTTTGAAAGCAGAAATAAAAAAGTTGCTTGACAATAACCATTGTTTCCTTTCTCTTCCTTTAAAGTGTTTTTAATTTTTCTTCATATTTTTAACATAAACTCTATATGCTGACATTTGTCTTCACTTTATATAAGCATATTAAAATGTAACATAAAAAGGAAAAATAACCTCAAGGAAAAAGATGGCTTCAGGAAAAAAATGACTAGATATTCCTATAAAGGAAATGCTGAATCTTTAAAAACTGTATTCTGTAGAAGAGCATTATCAAGTTCAAATGAAACAAGTAAATATCAATGGTTACCAGAAAATATTATAAAATGGAATGCTTTGCCAATATTGTATATTTATCAATTGTGCTTCTTGGTTCTCACTGCATTATATTTCAAACTGTAGCAACTTTATGGCCAATTTAAACTTAATATACTAGTGGAAACACAACATGCTCTGTATAAATTATTAAAATCTTTTAGTTGAAGATAAGGAACGTTGTTCTTACTGTTTGATTTGTATATTTTTAGATGTGAACAAAAAATATTATGCCAGTGAGTTAAAAGAATAAATATAGATTAAACAGTTTAGAATTAGATTATAGGCCAAGTTTACAAAAAATATATGCAATATAATTTAAAAAATTAATGGCTATATGTTCCTGTCATCTGCCCCTTGGTGTGTTGCAGGTGTGGCTATGGTGCCCAGCTGCGTCAGCAGGTGGCAGACAGGAGAGAGGTTTGTCTACATCCAGGGCTCTGCTCTGTGGAACCTGGATGGTTGACGGTCTGACATAGAAAAAGACTGGGCCTCCTGGGATGAACCCAGAGCCACCGCTACCTATGGGAAGCTACCCATGGTGTATTTGATATGCCAAAAGCAGTAACAATAATGGACCTCAATTCCCAATGAATGGAGACATTACTTGCGCCCACTTGAGCAAATCGATGAACAATGGGAAGACAAGTGATACAAGTGATGGCTATATGTTAAAGTTATGGAATTTAAAATTGCATAAAATTATAATGATATAAGAACGATGCTATTCATTTAATAAATATACCTCTTTGTGTTAGACATATTTTTTGAATTTAATTTACATAGAGACCTGTAATTCAACTTTGATTGTAATGTCAGAGAATCTTTTTTTCTTCTTACTTAGATACTTCTAGGTAACTATGGTGATGAATTTAAAATAGATGTAGTATGGTGATCATTGAACAATATATTCAGATGTCAAATAATTATTTTTGCATACATGAAACTCCTCTATTACTATGTCAATTGCATCTTAATATAAAATTTTGAATAGTGAAAAGAAAAGATGTTTATTAATTTGTAACCAGAATGATGGAACCTGAAGATTTCATATAATAGAGTTCAAATTTTCTAAAATAGCTCATATAAATAGCAACATATGAATCTTTAGATTAGTTTTTGCAGAGTATATAATAGAAATAAATGCTCTTGATTTTGAAACAAAGATATAATGAACAAGAAGAAAAATTTTCCTCCAAGGAATAAATAAGGTCACAATTAACTGATGAGAAATTGTCTAGAATCTAATTTTCAAATGCGCTAATTTGGGATCCAGACTAATAGTACAAACACTTTTCTTGTGCTTGTCTGACCAAGTTTAATACCCTATATAAAATCCCCTGTACCCAGCAGGAATAATCCTTGATCTGAGCATAGACCACATGTGATCCCCAAACAAAAGAAAACAAAATGAAGCAAAGCAAAACAAAATCAAATTATAAGAATAACTAAAATTATAAGAGCAATGTGAATTAGAATGGTAGCACCAAAGATCAATCACTTGATCAGTTGACATCCTGTTACTCATCGATTAGCTCAAGCAGGTGCCAGTAATATTTCCATTTGACCCTATCATGTGCCAGTGTAGCCCAATGGCATCTGGTTGATTCAGGAATACAAAGAGCCTCAAACCGTTCCTTCAGGGTCTTGAAGAAGAAGTCTGACCATCTTGTAGACGGGCGGCCACGTGATCTTTTGACATCCCGTGGGATCCAGTCGGTAATGGCTCTAGTCCAGGGGTTGTCTACAAATCGCATTACCTGTCCAGCCCATCTGATTTGATTTTCTTTTTTTTTTTTTTGGTTTTTGGGTCACACCCGGCGATGCTCAGGGGTTTCTCCTGGCTCTGCACTCAGGAATTACTCCTGGCGGTGCTCGGGGACCATATGGGATGCCGGGGATCGAACCCAGGCCGGCATGGGCCGGCCGCTGCAAGGCAAACGCCTCTACCCGCTGGGCTATCGCTCCGGCCCCATCTGATTTTCGATGCCTTGGCAAAGCGAGACAGCGCCCCTGACTCTGGAACAGCGACGAAGGTCCGAGCTCGGATTCCTTCTTTCATTTGATTGAGTCATGATATTCCAAGCATAGCTCTTTCAATTCCTCTTTGGGAGATGAAAAATAGCATTCTCGTCCTGCTTTCGTAGGGCCCAGGTCTCTGAGGCGTATGTTAATGCAGGGAGAACGGTGGAGTTGAAGAGATGTGCCCGGAGCTGGAGCTTTTTTGTCTTTTTTGCTATTTCTTGAAGCTTTTGAAGGCATTCTTGCTGCTCTCTTCCTCCTGCACAGCTCAGGTTTTAGGTCGTTCATCATGTTGATTTCTCGACCGAGGTACACAAAACTGCATTCAGAGATGTTTGTTCCTTTGAGAGTGAATGGGGCCTCTGGAACTAGTTCATTTTTCATGAACATAGCTTTGATGAGATTCAGCTGTAGACCTATCTTTCCACATTCTTGGTCAAAGTCAGCCAGCATTTGTGCCACTTGGCTAATGTTTGGTGTTATTAGAATGATGTCATCAGCGAAGCGGAGGTGGTGTAGTTGCCGAACGCCTATCTTCACCTCCCATTTCTTCCCCATTCTAATTGTCGCATGATGTTCTCGAGGGTGGCGCTGAAGAGTTTTGGTGAAATGGTATCACCCTGCCGAACCCCTCTTTTGACACTGATGATCACTTCTGTGTAGAATTGAATCCGTAATACAGCTCACGAAGGATCTTGACGTATTGGGTTTGAACACCCTGTTTGGCTAGGGCTTTGATGACCGCTTCAGTCTCCACAGAATCAAAGGCTTTCTTTAAATCAATGAACGTGAGACAAGTGGCATGCTGAACTCCCTCCAAACTTCATTGAGCTTGGTTACCGTATGGATATGGTCCATTGTGCTGAATTCTTTCCGGAAGCCTGCTTGCTCGCATGGTTGTCCTTCATCTAGTGTTCTGCCAATCCTGTTCAGGATAACTCAAGTGAACAGCTTGTATATGACAGACAACAGGCAGATGGGGCGATAGTTGCCAATGTTGTGGATGTCTCCCTTCTTGAACAGTAGAACTGTCTTGCTGGTTTTCCAATGGGAGGGCACCTTGCATTCAGACAAGTAGTGTGTGAAGAGCCGAGCCAGTGTATTGATGTGTACTGAAGGCAGATTCTTCAGGTGTTCAGGTATGACTTTGTCTGGGCCTGGTGCTGTTCCCTTATTTACTGAAGAAATGACATGTTGGATTTCAGAAGGGAGAACATTGGGAACGACATATCCATCCTGCGGAATTTGGTATGTGGGAAGGTGGATGTAGCTATCAAAGAGATTTGAGTAGAAGTCATGGATAATGTTCTCCATTTCCTTTCTGGAAGATGTGATAGATCCATCAGGACGTTGGAGGGCAGTCATCTTGTTCTTATAGTTGGCAAAAGGACAGGCGGGCGTTGCAAATGCTTTTCCCGGCTTCTGCTCATCTCCAGTATTTCTGTTCTTCTCTCTTTGAGGTCTTCCTTTATCTCTTCTTTGCACTGCTTTGCAAGCTTGGATATTAGCGTTTGGTCACCTGAAACTCGCGCCTGCCACGTTGGCAAATGAGCTCAAGAGTTTTTGAAGACAGACGTCCTTTTGTGGTTTTTCTCTCTCTCGGCATTCTTTGCACAATCATGAAGGTGCTGAACCAGTTGGTTGTGTTCTTCATCCATGTCATCAATGATGGTATCTTCCCATGTTGCTGCAGTGGTGCCAAATAGATCCCAGTTGGTGGTCGTTGTGGGAGTTCTCTTCTTAAACTTTGCAGCCTTTTCTCCCCGTTGGGTGAAGAATTTTGCATGAAGGAGACGATTGTCCTATCCTGTTTGGAATTTTGGGACGAATCATGTGATATTGCATAAAAACTATACTAGAGGGGGTCTGGAGCAATAGTACAACAGGGAGGGCATTTGCCTTGCACATGCATCACCTGGATTTGACCCTCAGCATCTCATATGCTCCCTCAAGCAGCTGTAGGAGAAATTCCTAATGGCAGAACCAGGATTAACCCCTGAGCATCACTGTGTGTATCCCAAAAAGGGAAAAAAAACGTACTGGAACATATGGATTGGTAAAATTTAAACCATTTCTATCATTCAAATCCTTATTACTGTAACCTGAGCTATCAAGAGCAATTTGTAGTCAGAAAAACAGTGAAGCTGCCAATTCTTTTAAACTTTCTTTGCAAACTGCAATGAATATTCCTTTGAAAGAGGAATTGGCAATATACTAGGGAAAGAGCTCAACCTTTTATAGTATAGTGCATGCTATTCTCTTGTGATTTGAAGATACAAAACACATTTTATTCATTATTGTTCTTCATATGTATTGATCTATAATATTATACTACTTATGTTGTAGTGATAATATTAGAATCTAGTTTGATAACTCTTCTTCCTTTGGTTTACTTCCTGGAAAGTCTGTGAGTGTGTCTGAGTCTGGGTGTGTGCATATGTCAAACTAATTGCAGAAAAAACTTAAAAGAACTGCAGGGAAAATAATACCTAATATGATTCTGAATTCAAAAAAGGATGTTAGAATAGTTTCAGAATTTATCAGTTGTGTCCTGCCAAATACCTTGCTAGAATCGTCAGTGTTAAGATTTGAGGCTTAATGGGGTTGGTACAAATAAGTCTACTTATTATTTTATTTATCCCATTATTCATTAAGATGTGTTTTATTGGTAACACTGTTATTTTCCCCTTATTTCTCACAGAGCACTTTAATGATCTCTGTTCTTCATTGTTTTTAATGAAGGGCAACAGGCAAGGAAAATGAATTTCCCCATAATGCTTCACTCTTGCCTCTGGTGAATTGACTTTCCCTGTATTCACTGAAATGTGTTATCTCATTTATCTAAAAATGTCAATGACTTGTGGGAAGGACTGAATCTGAATGTGACTTGGATAAACATGATCTAATAATTCAAGGTAAATGTCTTTCTTTTTGCCCTATGAATATAATTTATTAATATTAAATGACCTTTCATGTTTAGAGAACATTAAAATTGAGGAAAACAGAGTATTGCTGCATGACATATTTAAAAGCAAAAAAAAAAAAAAGAAAAGAAACTAATGGCATCTAAGCTATTATCTTGCTTTTGGAAGTAAAAAACTGTAAAGACAGTGCCTGTATCTAAATATATATATCTAGAATGACAATCGCTGAAAAGTACAATATTCCAATATGGAATATACTTTTATTTTAATATTCATTGTTATTATACTTTAGTATCTGTGCTCTTTTAAAATCTCTTATTTATTTCTTTTTTTTTAATCGAATTACAGTGAGATACAGTTACAAAGTTGTTCCTGATTGGGTTTCAGTTACATAATGTACCAACACCAGTGAGTATTGAAAGTAGGTACAGGGACGTACATGATACCCTTTTATAACCTTTTTAATATCGTGTTGCAAACTATAATTCCCAAAATGAGAGAGAAAGGGAGACAGAGAGAGAGAGGAACTGCCTGTCATAGAGACATGTGGGGGAGCATGGACGGGTGGGAGGGAAACTTGCGTCATTGGTAGTGGGAAATGTACACTAATTATTGTGGTTTTTAAGCAGCTGTCCTCAAAAAGATTATAGATGTGAGTGCCCAGGCAGTTTG
Source organism: Cryptotis parvus (assembly GCA_021461705.1). Classification (NCBI taxonomy): domain Eukaryota; kingdom Metazoa; phylum Chordata; class Mammalia; order Eulipotyphla; family Soricidae; genus Cryptotis; species Cryptotis parvus. Next base: position 47,261 of record JAJIBD010010217.1, on the reverse strand, counting down.
TGGGGGTAGAAAACCCTTTCTATGTAAAGTTTTTCCTGCTTTCTCCCGGAACCAAATTAAATTAGCATCTTGAAGGGGAGAGTGTTTTATAGACACTTGAATGTTGAATATAAACAAGTTAGGAGCATTGTGCTGATTTATTTTAATGTTGACAGCAATTGAACCATAAAATTTATGGTTCAATGTCACCAAGGTCAGTACTATTATGAAAATTATGTCATTTTATGACTCTATCCCATAGATATCTATGTATACTGGTGTTGCTCTGGGGACCATATCAGATTTCTGGGATCAAACCAGGGTTGTCCGCTTGCAATACCAATGCCCTATCTGCTGTACTGCTCTGGCCTCCATATCCTCCATATTCCCTTCCTATATTTAGTCTTGTTGAAAGTCAGATAAACAATTATTCCTACAATTTGCAGAAATAAGAGATAGTTCTCTATTGTCAGCCTTTTAATTGTTACACAAAAATAAAATTTAGCTATTATGTTTACAAATGCCACTAATAGTTGGGGGGGTGAAGTGAAAAAAGGAATAAATACGAATGCTTAAAAAAGGAAGAAGAAATGCATGCTTGAATCTAGGAACTGAGAAAATCTAGTTGTTTTTTGATTGATTTTTGTGTTAGAGTCACACATGGAGGTGTTTAGAAGTTACTCATGGCTCTGCTCTCAAGAATTACTCCTGGGTGTTGTCAGGACTGAATCTGGGTCAGCTTCATGCAAGGAAAATGCCCATTCTGCTCTAGTATCACTCAGCAGATCTAGTGAAAAGAATGCTGCTTTCCAAACCTTTACTTGCACATAGGTAATTATTTCAACCAGTGTCTGTCATCTAATAGTAGCACTGCCACACCTAATCAGAGACTTTCCTGAGATTAAAAAAATTATTTTTAAAAGACTTGTTAAAGACTTGTAGGTTCTGTTCACTTGTATCACTTGTCTTCCCGTTGTTCATCGATTTGCTCGAGCAGGCACCAGTAAACATCTCCATATTTCCTGTTGTAAGCAAGTGTACCCCAGGGGTATCTGCTTGCTCCAGCAGGAAGAGCCTCAAACCACTCCTTCAGGCCATGGGAATGAGGTCCATAATTGCTACTGGTTTTTGGCATATCATATAAAACATGGGTAGCTTGCCAGGCTCTGCTATATAGGTGGTATACTCTCAGTAGAAGGCTCTCATCTCAAGCATTTAGTGATGAAACTCAAAGGTGAAAGATCAGGTTTTAACTTGGGTGGATCTCTGAGGAGCTGTGGAGTCTTGATGTTGAAAACGACTGACCTCATGATGTGGAGGTTGCTCTGGTTTTCTCCTAGGTTTACTGGGATGACGGATCACAGCTAGAACCTGCCTAGAACTGCAGTGTATGAATGTGAAAATCCTGGGAAGGACCTGATCTGAACATCTAGTACTATATAAGACTGTTGCGCCGGCTGCTCTGTAGTCAAATGCTGATGGAGCTGTGAGTCTGGCATGTCTGTCTCCGGAGTAGCTGGCATGGAGGTGGAGGAATGGGCGGAGGAGCACAAATTCACTCTCCAAGTCTGGCCAGCGTGGCCCCTCCCCACACGTGTGAGCGAACCCTTGATGCAATGTTGGACTCGCCAGGGGCTGGCCGAGTCCCCTTACTGCCCTCCGTTGGTTGGGTCGATGGATTGCTTCCACAGGGGACCTAGAGGCACATCTGTGGGTCTGGAGTGGTTGGGTCTGGATCTCTCTTCTGGGTTTGCCGATGGAGCCGTGGGTCTGGCCTGTCTGTCTTCCAGGGTAGCTAGCATGGAGGTGGAGAAAAGGGTGGAGGAGCCCAAATCCACTCTCCAAGTCCGGCCAGCATGGCCCCTACCCCCACATGTGTGAGCTTTTTGTTAATTAACATAAAACAGGTTTATGTTTGTCAAAGGAATTTTGTTGCATTTGAATGACCAGTAGAGACTGGTAATGCTCTGAAGGGAGTGTAGATGGGGATAATGGTCTTACAATAAAAAAAGGATGCCATTGTCCTTCAGACATTTTGTCTAGCCATATAAATAAACTATCGACTAGATTTGAATTAAATTGCATTATATTAGCTATGACTCGTTCTTGGAGTTGCAGAAGAAAATATGCAGCCTTCGTTACTTGAGTATTTACATAAGGAATTACTAGTATTAGATATATTATCAGATATCATTATATTATACGTGTCATTAAAATCGTATGTAAAATACCAGTTAAGGCTATCCTGCTGAGACAGTTATTTTCAGACATGGGGGTCCTCTCTCCCCTAATGAATTAACCTGAATGAAATCACTATATAATTACTTAAAATATATGATATGTATCTTGGTATAGAGAATCTATGCTCATTAATCCTGTATTTTTTAATGAACAATTATCTTACAGCCACAGAGACTTATACAGGCTAATAGAACTTGTCCAAGTATATCATTGAAGACAAAAACCAAACAATTTGGAGTTTTGATTTCATTTGGGCTGTGCAATAGGGAAAGAAACCCACATCTGAAGATCGGTATCTCAGGAGTGTCTTCACTTTGTAGAGAAGGTAATGTGTCATAATCTAGAGTTGGCACTGCTATGTGCTATGTAATCAGAGAAAGTTTCTAATCAGTTCACTGCACAAGAATTGCAGTGAATAGTTGCTTGCTAAACACAAGAGCATTTCAACTCATTCAATCATTTGTCAGAGATTTTTATAATCTGTATCTGGCCTTAGCAGTTTTCAGGTAGAACAGAAAAAGTTTATATATAGCCTTTTCACAGGAGGAGAAGTCAGTTGTTAATCAAATTAAAAGAGTGTAATGGAAGCCAAATTAGTGATGAATTTGAGTTAACAAATATGATGTTGAATACAACATATAGAAATAATTCATGTCGATTTTTTGCATATACATTTGTACTTATTTGTGTTTTGCATACAGAAGGTCTGGTGTGAATCTCTGGCCCCTTGTGTGAGCCCTTGAGCACTTTCAAGAGTGAACCTGAGCACCATCAGTTGTGGCTGGAAAACCAAAAGCAAAAGTAAAGAGAAACAATATAATGTAAATGGTTACATATGTGTATCTAACACATTAAGCAGACACCCTCTACCTCATTGACTGGCACAGAGTTCACACCTTACTTTCCCCCAGTTTAAATATCCCTGTTCTACCTAATAAGGCAGAGCTATTCCCTTTATGTGTTTAGCTACACACATGTACATGCAATTTGATTCTTGATAAATTCAAAATAAATCCCACTAAAATAACTTTTTGTGTGGATTTTAAACAGTTTGCAAAGCTTGTGTAGTTGTAATAATACTTGCTACAAAAGTCTTTGTCAACAAAGTCAAGAGTGGCATTTACTTTCTGGGTAGTTTTCTACATCATCCAACACTTTTCAAAGAGCCATCACTGAAAACTGCTCTTTAATTGACCATTAAGCAGTTATTCTAAGTCTTTGCTAATTCAAAAAAAAAGCAGAGGGGGTGGGGAGAGTGAGAGTGACAATTGGGTTCTCATAAATTTCTTCTTAATCAACACTTCCTTACATACTTCACTAGCTCTATCTCATCTCCCGGATTAAAGAGAAACAATTGGAAAATAAATGTGTTGCACTGTGTGACTTGGCTTATAAATATAAATTCTCACACATAAAAGAGGGCTTTTTCTGTCATTTATGCAGAAGGGGGGGCAAGTGACTCATATATTGAGTAGAAAACACAGTATGAAAAGTACTAATGAATACCAGGTGTTATATGAGATTCACTTTTTTGTTAAATTACACAAGTGTCAATATACTACCTATAAAAATGTTTTTAGTAACTATTTTACTCAGCATGGAAATAATACACCAAACAATTTTCTTTAATGGTCAGTCCATTGGGGCTGGAAGATTTATGGTAAGGAAAATTCAGTGTAACAAAAGAATAAATGTTAGCAGCTTGAATTAGGTTTAGTACTTCATTGATTGTTTATTAACATTTACAAATAGGCAAGCTACATCCATCTATTATCTACTGATAAATTGTTTGATTATATATTTTTATAAAATAGTCATTATTATAATTAACAAGAAACAATAACTCCTAATGTGATAAACAAAATAGAACAAGTATAGGGGATAAGCAAGATGACACAAACAGGAATTTGATATGGAATATAAGCATGTCTTGAATGTCATCAGTTGAGTGAAAGAGAAGAGTTGTGATGAGCTGTTGAATGGAAATTGGTACTTTCCCTCTTTTAGTTTTGGTCCATTAAGATGGTTGAAGCAGAGAAGATAATGGAAAACCACCAGATATTATGTCTTTATTCATTCTCCAAAATTAAATGGATGTCTATTTTTTCAATTATCACTGTATCACTGTCTTCCCGTTTATCATCGATTTGCTCGAGCGGGCCCCAGTAACATCTCCATATGTCCTTTCTCATGATAGTAGAGCCCAAGGCATCTGCTTGCTCCAGGAACATAAAGAGCCTCAATCCATTCCGAATGAGGTCTATAATTGTTACTGGTATTTGGCATATATATCAAATACAACACGGGTAGCTTGCCAGGCTCTGCCGTGCAGGTAGCATACTCTTGTAGGCATCTCTAAGTCCAGCATTTATTGATGAACCGCGCGGCCGCTTGTGGCCACGCGAGCCGGGCACTGATAGGCTGGTCTGCTGGGTGGAGGTCTGACGAGAGAGAAGTCCAGATGTGGAAAATGGAGGCCCTCATGGAGTGGGGGGTCGTCTGGCTTGTTGCGAGGCTCTGCTGGGTTGGTGGGCCAGGGCTAGAACACACCATCCCTCCCGGGCGCCTTGTGAGCTGGTCACAGGGAGAGCCAGTAGCAGCTCTGCCCCATGTCTGCGAGTCTCCCTAAATTTAGAGGTAATTTTTTTCAATTATCAGCATTAAACTTACACTTTTATATTTGGATTTATAAGAATAATTTATAAATACCAAAGGCCATGTAGTATATATTTAGTTTATCATATATATGTTAATTAATGTCTATTTGAATAACCCATTTTGATTCGCAAACATCCTCTTCATTATGGAGCTGTTGTTAATTTATCAAACTTAGAAAACTTTGGGACAATAAAATAGTTTTTATGCTTTAACTGCATTGAAATTATGTTTAACTAACTTAGAAAAGAGCTATTATAAAATTAAAAGTATTGTTTTAGGGGAACTGAATTTAAGTGCAAAATAAGGAGGCTAGAACAGTAGTACAGAAAGTAGGGCATTTGCCTTGCATGTGGTCAACTCGGGTTTCCTCCTCTGTGCCTTACCATGGCAGGTGAGGTCCCTGAATGCAGAGTCAGGAGTAAGCCCCTGAGCACCACCAGGAATGATCCCAAACAAAAGCAAGAGCTACCAAAACTACAAAACAAGCAGTAAAATAGTTTCTTTAAACTTCCGTGCAATATGCATTTCCTTCAGGTATGTTATAATCTAACAAAATAATAAAGTGATGGCATAGTTTGTTTTTATCGGACATCTTATATTCAGGAGTTTGAAATATACTTTGGGTACTCAAATGCATCTTAAAAAAACAAAAACACTGCTAAAAAGTCTTGGAAGATATTGAAATCACCAATAGATGGCAGTAGAAATTTATATTTTAAATTAAGACTATTGACTGCAGTTCATTTTGATCAATATTTCTCAAAGTTAAATGTAAATATATGTCTACATACACAGGTGAAGATACATATAATCAATATTTGTATTTGTTATATTAATTATATTTTACTATGTTATATATTACTTTAAACCTTTTGGTAGAAATTTATTATTTTACACAGTTTACAAGGTCAGGACTCCTTGTGTGGCTTTCACTGGTGGTCCTAGTTCAGTGTCTCAAACTTGCTACTCAACTTGTCAGAACCGACGCCACCCAAAGCAGTTTATACCCACATTCACCTGATCTGTGGGGTTCTCCTTATAGCTGTTTGTATGACATGGATGCTGGAGAGAGAAATAGGAGCATAGGCATGCAAGAGAATCCCAGAGAAAATCATCTGAGTTCAGAAATGACTTATAGTCACTTCTATTAAATTTAGAAGTAATTAAATTTTACCGGTTCTAAAGTGAGAAAAGAGTAGTATGGTTATCCTGTAGCAAAGGCATCTTGCAAGAGATGTTAAATATAAGCCTCTCTCCAAATCTCTCTCTCTTCTTTCTCTATCTCTATATATGTTTATAATATCCTCCTTCATATGTACACACACACACACATATATATATGCTCTCCTGAATATATATCTCATAATTGAAAATATATGCTCTCTCTGAATATATATCTTCATATATATATATATATATATATATATATCTCTCTGAATACATATCTTCATTTGTTTCTTTCAGGGGATGGGGTCTCAGGAGTCAAGTCTGTTGGTACTATGGGAACATATGCAGGTCCAGTGATCAAATGAGGGTTAGCCACATCCAAGGCAAATACCATAATCGCTATACTATACTATCCTTCTGACCCCTATAAGAACTCTTTGTATTAGATTTACTTATTCAAGTGAAAAGTTAATTGTTTTTATTTCTGTGATTATGAATAGTCTCTCCATCTCTCTACTTAATAGACATTTTTTTCTCCTTTCCTTCCTTCTTTCCTTTCTTTCCTTCTTTCTTTCTTTCTTTCTTTCTTTCTTTCTTTCTTTCTTTCTTTCTTTCTTTCTTTCTTTCTTTCTTTCTTTCTTTCTTTCTTTCTTTCTTTCTTTCTTTCTTTCTTTCTTTCTTTCTTTCTTTCTTTCTTTCTTTCTTTCTTTCTTTCTTTCTTTCTTTCTTTCTTTCTTCTTGCCTGCCTTCTTGCTTGCTCTCATCTTTCTTCCAATTAAAACTTATTATGACCAAATACAAGCAAAGAATCAGTACATAAAAGCAGATTTCTTGATTAGGACATTATTAATGCTTTTGAAAATGGAATTTTAGTGAAATCATGCTTATTATTCACTGATACAATAATTTTTCTCATCTTAGAGGAAAGAAACTGGAATAACACCTTCCTGGATTTCTAAGTAACCTTTGTTCATTTGAGAGCAAGTTTCATTTGCTAGAAATCTCAGAAAGTGAAACAGCATCTCTTTACAGAGATATATTTGTTTATACAAGGAAAAAGTTGTTAAAGTGAACATATAAGTGTTAGGAGTGTCTGGAACAGAGATTAAAAAAACTTTTCAAATGCAACTCTATGGAAAAAGATTAGATATGTGCTAACAATTGTCGAAAGTACTAATACCAACCTAGAACTGTGCATTAAATACAGGCACGGTGGTACTTGACAACCCTTTAATGTATGTTCTGTAATCCATAGTCTGGAAGGGAAGGAAAAGAGAAAGAGAGAGAGAAAGGGAAAGAAATAAAGAACCTGCCATGGAGGTGGGCTGGGGAAGGGGAGGGAACCGGGGACATTAGTGGTGGGAGATGGGCACTGGTGGAGGGATGGGTGCTGGAACACTGTATGACCAAAACCCAAATATGAACCTTGTAATTGTATATCTCATGGTGGTATAATAAAATACTTTAAATGTTAAAAAAAGATTAGATATTTTTAAATAAAACTAAGTTAATGCAACAGTGATAATAAAACAGGCAGCACAATATGGGTATACAAAAGAAAGCTTATGGAAAGGAGACAAAAGAAAAGTCTTTAATTTTTTAAGAAAAAAACTCCTAAAAGTTCATGTGCAAAAATTCATTGCAATTTGGCAGAGACCTGAAGGACTTCCAAAATCCCTTCAAACTGACCAGGGGAGTAACTGCTTCTATAGAAGGTACAACTAAAAACACATCTGAAAGCTATCACAGAGGGGTCCCAATTTAAAAATCCATCAATCTGTTTTTGTTTATTAAAATAAAAAATGAAATTATTGCAGCACTAAACCAGCTTCCAGATGGCTAGATATCATGTGATAGTCTAAAAAATCCCTTTATACGTATAATCCTTTTTAATCAAAAATTGTCCCCAAACAGATGTTTTTTTTTGTTTTGTTTCTTTGTTTATATTTTTATTGCTATACTTTAGGTAATACGGTTACAAGAGTGTTAGTATTCATGATTTGATGTATATTTCTCACATTTTATCACCACCAACGTGTCCAATACCTCCACCAAAGCTCTTCTGTTAAATCTAGTTTTTTTTACATCGTTCACCTCCACAGGTTGGCAGTGTCGGTTTTATAGTAGAGAGCTAGGTGTTTGAATCATTTGATGATATGCATTCCAATATTTAGTTGCCCTGTATATCATAGATATGTAAGGTCATCTAGTATTTGCTTTCTTCCTCTGAGTTAGTTCACAAAACCACTGGATGGAACTGAAAGCACCTCCAGTCTCATCCAAGTCCAGCACACTTTTCATATTTCCTTTCAGGAGAGTATTCCATTAGGCATACATTCCACTGCTTCTTTATTCATTCATCTGTGAATACCATTTATTAATAAAAATGAAAAAACCTTGTTTTTCTTTTTATATATTTTAGACTTCATTTGAGTACATGAAAATAACAGTTTCTAATAGGTACAAGAACCTATACAAAAAGCTAAGAAATGTTATTTCCCCAGGTCTTAGAGATGATAGGAGATGTCAATAATGGATATTAAATAGTAACCGTTCACGAGCAACATGTAAATATTTTTACAATAAAATAGTCTTATCTGTGCCTCTTACTTTTTTCCTTCCTTGCACTGCTGTAGACTGCAGCTGCTCCCAAACCTATTTGGCTTTCCCGTCCCTTTTTAGACCAAAAGAGTTACTCAGTGCTCCTCTGGACATCTACATTTTCGAAGCCAGCCAACAGAAAGCGTCCCAATGTACAGTGGCTTCTGTTGCTCCCTCCCTGGATTAACCCAGGTTCCATCCAGAGGAAAAAGTGGTAGCACCCACTTTGACAAACACAGTTTGGGAGTTAGAGAAAATAACTGCCCTTTCTTCAGTAGTACACTCAGTTAAAATAGGCTTTCAGACATTGGTAGAAGAATTAATCTCTTTTTATGAAGAACTATCAACTTGCTAAAAGTATTAGTTTTTCAAAAAATCACATTAATCTTCTGTACTTAGGACACTTATCTCCAGAAAGTTTGTTCTATTTAGCAATATTAAGAGATAAAACAAAAATTACTAATTTATACCAGTAACTGAATATTTATTATGAAATTATGGTCATCAAAATGGTCTTACAAGATAAAGCTTGTTATAAACTTTGGATATGAGGAAACATAAGCTTAGAAATGTTAAATAACTTGCCTACCATTATTGAAGAACCAAATAATGGACAGCTTTGTTTTAAACTGAAAGTAACCATATGATTAAACTTTCCTCACTGTATGTATGTATGTATATATATATGTATGTATGTATGTATGTATGTATGTATGTATGTATAAGAAATGAAAAGAATGTAAGGTATCAGAGCAGAAAAAAGTAGAGGATTTGGTTTAGTTTTGAATTAAGCAATTTCAGTCAAGGTATATTTCTGATTTTAAAGATGTAAAGCCTTGACTATTTTCTCCCAAAGGATACACATGAAGGTAGTAACTGGGTTATTTCTTTGAGCTGCAAGTTGCAGGTAAATAACAACTTAATTTAAGAACAGAAGACTTTAATTTCTATAATAGTAGTAAATATGAGGGAAAGTAGTTCAGGTATGGTGTATCCATTCTTCTCCACCATTTTTAGCATATGATTGTTTCAACTCACTGTTGTAATCTGACTGCTTCCCTCTGGCCATTCCATCTGTGCTCCAGGCAGTTAGCCAGGAAAAGCATCGATGATGAAGAACGAAGTATAGACACTCCAATGAAAGGTCAAATTAAAGCTGTCTTTCTTCAAATGCTTGTGCAAAAGCCCTATCCAGCAACTTTTGCTCAGATTTTGTTGAGACTATAAGTTATTTATGCACATTACATAAGAAAATATCAAGAGTGAAGAGAAAATAATAAAAAAAGACAACTTTAAATGAGTATTGTTGGGCTTTTGCCATACATGAGACCAACCCAGGTTTGATCCCTGGTATGACTTATGTTGTCCTGAGTGAGTACCCACTGGAGTAATACCTAAGCATGGAACTGGGAGCAGGTCCTGAGCACAGCTCTGGCTGTGGTATAAGGAAGTAAATAAGAGAGGGAGGAAGAGGGGCTGGAGCAATGGTCTAGCGGGTAGGGTGTTTGCCTTGCATGCGGTCGGCCTGTGCTGGTCTGGGTCCGATCCCCAGCATCCCATATGGTCCCACTAGCACCGCCAGGAGTAATTCCTGAGTGCATAGCCAGGATAAACCCCTGAGTATTGCCGGGTGTGACCCAAAAAGCAAAAAAAAAAAAAAGGGCGAGAGAGGGAGGAAGAGAGAGAGAGAGTGAGAGAGATAGAGGGGGGAGAGAGAGAGGACAGGGTAGAGGGAGGAAATGAGGGGAGAGGAAGGAAGAAGGGAGGAAGGAAGAAAGGGAGAAAGGGAGGAAGAAAGGTAGCGTTTAGTGTTCATTAAAAAGTAAATGACAAACTTGTTACTACTAAGACAATTCAATACTTTAATTGGTTGTGCTTCCACTCTGCGAACGTCAACATTCTGAATATGTGGAAGAAGGCAGAATAGATTCAATGAAGGCTAAACATACTCCACAAGAGTACTGCAGTGACCTCCAAAGCATTTATTAATTCAGTCTTTTTGATTAGCATTCTGGTTGCTAAGGCCCCCGGAAACATACACTATTTAAATTCCTAATGCTTTTTCCAATATTCTAGCTTGACAGTTTTTCATTATGTATAGTTAGATTCTACTATGCTAAATTTTCATCTGTCCTTACAGAGAAACAAAAAACATTTTTTAACCTGAAAGAAACAATAATTTCTAAAAAACAAAACAAACCAAAAGCAAATGAAAAATACCATTTCCATCTCAGTGTGCGCCACATTTACTGTCCCTGAAGGATGGTCCATGAAGGATGAGTGTACTAGCTATTAAGGCTTTTACAGGAACCAGCCACATCACTGCTGTACCTGCTTAATGGTCCAAACAAGTCACATAATCATGCTGTACTTCCCGATAAGGCACAAAATAGATGTGCCCCACCATAGCCGCTAATGTATGTGTCTGCCAATTTAAAATCCTATGCTAGGAAGCTCATGAGTATATATAAAATACAATTATTACAATGTTAGAAGTGAGGAGTGCTATGAAAGGGTACAGAGAGAGATTTTAGCCAATAATTTGTAACTGTATTACTAATAATCACATAATAACACTTGAGGCACATAAACACTGAATTCAGCCATGCAGCCTGCATTTTTATATTTAGAACTAAAGGTCTTCAACAAGGATGGAATAAGAGCATCATGAAAAATTGCTTATCAGTAGTACTGAAGTATATTTTAAAATGCTCCAAAATGATTTAAAATATAGTTCTGAAAACATAATTTTGCATAGAGCCACTGATTTGGTATCAGATCAGCATTGTGAATGTATGCAAACAAAAAAGAGAAGACCCCCTAACTTCATGGAAACTCAGAGACTGGAAACCTCATGCACCACAGTAGTAGCCATTTTCAAGGTCCAGACTTCACGGCTCGTAAGAGCCCCACCCAAGAGAGAAACCGAGTTCAAGCCCACGTATGTCAGGACTCAGAGGCAGAATTCACCAAGCTTCCCATGGAGCTAAAGCTGTGGCCCCTACCCCCCACCTTGGTCCCCTTAGGAAAGGCCTCGTAGGCCCATCCTGGACTGCTACTGGTGCTGTTGGTCAAAATCCAGGTACACAGCACAGGGGCGGAGCTGCTCCCCATTGACCCTGTGCTAGGTTGATGAGGTGCCCTGGAAGGGGGGCAGGTTCTGGTCCTCGTCCACCCCCCCACTCCCCCACCCTACAGACCCTCAGAGATCAGAAAAACTTATGCACCACAACCTTAGCCATTTTCAAGGTCTGAACATCACAGCTGGTTAGAACCCCATTCCCATAGCACACAGCCGCTTTGGGCCATGAGATGATAGCTTAAAACCTGGTATATGCAAACAGGTAATGCTCTAACAGGTATCCCGTTACATTTCATAGAAACACAAGTGTGTGGGCACTCTGTGTGCCATGTGGGAACATATAATTTCCTATACAGTGGGTTCAAATGGCACAATGGAGATTTAAGAATATCCAATGATTTTTATCTGACTATATTCATCAACTGTATTTAGAGAAGTAGCTCGAACAAGCAATATGAAAAACAGATTATTCAGTGTATACGTAGGGACAAGTTCAAATACAGGTTGAGATAAATGTGAAATAAGTGTTGTCCGTAGGTGTAGTGGTGGTGTGTCTGGGGTTGACAGTAGGAAACCACTGTGTTCTGGAAACCCAGAAAGTGAATCCAAGAACAGAATTCGGTCAGATTCCCACCCAACAAGCCAGAAAAAAAGGCCATGACTTTATTAATACAATTCCATTAGATGGGCTGTAATGATCAGCAACATAATTGGTGCTGGCTAAGGGACCAGACAAGGGGATGAGGATGGGGGGGTGGATAGGAAATGCAGGTCTCTGGTGGGGGAAACACTGGTTGTGGGATTGGTGCTAAACGATGAATCTTTCTAGCAACTGTATTGTGCGAAACTTTGTACTTTGTGGATCACAGTGTTTAAATAAATAAAAGAAGAAAAAAATAGAGCAGATATTAGCAAGAATGAAATTGATCTAATATTTTATTATCATTAATTTTATTGTTTCCAAGTTCAGCAATAACTGAAATAACATGTAAATACACTATAATAGAGAAAAATGCATCAGATAGTCATTGATTATACACATTTGTTTTAATAGATGGATTAAAAGTGAAGGATGATAAACAGGGAAGTATCAGAATGCTGACAAATTGAGAATGTAATGCAGGGTCATCTTATGAACAGTAAAGATAAAAACAATAAATATGGTTCATCAAACATTTCTGTGGTTAATACTAAAGGAAGAAAATTCAGTGTAGTGAACATTGTCCATCTTTTTTAATAAAATAAATGATTTTAATCAAAAATTCATAGGAGTATTTCAATTCATTAGAGATCATGGCATCAGAGAGTGGTATATTCTGAAAATTGAATCAGTTCCTGAAAGTTATAGACTGTGTTTTCAAGGTGTTAATTGAGAATTAGTACAAAAAAATATAGTGAGATTATTATTTGGAGGGAAGATTAGAACAAACAGCCTCTAGAACTATTTTTATGACTGTGTATCATTCAAAGTAATGGGATATGTTATTTAATAAATTAATTTATAAAGTGTAGAAAATGTAGTAAACACTGGAAATGGTCTTTAATCAAATTTTTAAGTCACTATTGGTTTTAAAGAATGAAATAACATTGTATCCTATTTTTTACCAAATTTTTAGCTACTGTAACTAACAACACTACTAACAATCAAGGTTAAAGTATACAATATTTAACATAGTAACTGTATTCTCAATTTTTGAGAAATTTCCATGCTATTTGCATATAGGCTAAATCAGAAAACTTTCCCAACAATAGCTGATGAGGGAACATCCAGTGTTCAAAAGTTTTTAACTTCTCAAAATGTGTTCTGGGGACGAGGTTGAAAAAAAATGCGTTCTGATTCTACCAATTTATTCTCTGTTGTAGCTTCCAAGAGCTCATAATTTTAAATTTATTTATTGTGCTCGGTTGTCGCGCCCTCGCCTGCCAGGACAAAATACACGACGAGGTTGGATCCTTCGCAGGTTTATTAAAGCTTCTATATCGCGAGGCAATGGAGAACCGCCAATGCTGGCCCAAACGGTCCCTTTATAGCTATCTATGGCCCGTCTCATATGTGCAGGAATTGATTGGCCCCCAGCCATCGATGTTATGACGCCGCCTGCTGTTCCTGCCCACATCCGGAACAGGTATCCTCTGCACCTGCGGCGAGTGTTAGTGCACAGAATAGCCACGTCGCCGGATGTCGGCGCCATCTGGCTCAGACGCTCCCCACTCGGTGAAATCTAGTTATTTTCTATATTTTTTAAAAATATAAGCACTCAAACTACAATCAATCCTTAGTGTTTCTTAGAAAAGAAACATTTTTGTAAATATTTGTACAAATTACGAACTGGTGCTCCCCTACTTATTTTCTATTATTTTCATTTTTCTTACTGTGGTCAGTGACAGTATCCTATTTCAGTTTCTTATATAAAATAAACTTCATATTCTTTTATAAAGCCCCCACCCGCACCTTTGAAATACACTTCCTAATTCTTTCTACCCGATAAATATTTGTTCTACAAATGTCCCCTAAAGGTACTTCATTGAATTCAAGCTAAATTGCTTTATATGTCTCCATTTGAAGTTTTCTGCATAAAAACATTTTATATTTTTTAATGAATTAGCCATATCTTATCAACTTCGGTAGACCATGTACTAAAACTGTACTTTCAGTTCTCTTAACCTTTTAAATTATGGGGAAAAAACATGAGTTTTGGCTCATTAGGCTGTTTTATTTTTTAATGGAAATAACCTTTCTGAAACAAATCATTGAATTTATGGTTAAATTAAAAATAACTATTTTAAGCACTAGAGAGTAAGTAGAAACATTGAGAAATTTGGTTAAATGTAAGTTTTACGTAAAGGATCCATACCTTGAAACTATGTAGGCATCTGTCTCTTGTCCTCAGAGCACTGTCCATCTCGTAGGTGAAGATCAGAACTCAAGAAAATGTATCAGAGAATACGGATTAAAGGAGCCTTAGAAAAGAAGCGGAAAGGCACAACTACAAATTCTACTTTAAACTTAATTGAGCAGTTAGCTATGAATACAAGAGTGAGATTTCAAAGAGTTCAAACAACAGATGGAACGCTAAAAAAAGAAGAGCTGATATTTCAACTGTTGATCAAAGCAGAGAAGAACAACTTATTTTTTTGAATCTTCTTTGTACAGGATTTGTACAGGCAAAGGGTTTGTGTTTTGTTGCTGCTGTAATTGTTTTGCAATGCCGTCACACGCACCCAAAGCAAGCACCCTGCTACTGAGTTACATCCCCATCCTCCAGACGTTAGATTTGTCTCTGTGCTCAGGAATTGTTCCTGGTTCTGCTTGGGGACTATATAAGGTGCAGGGATTAGGCCAGGCTTGGCTCCCGGCAAGGCAAGCTGCCCTTTGCTTAAAGTGATAAGTAGCTTGAAGGTGTGGCAATAAATGTGATGCGGGTGTGTAATTCGTGATTCTGCCACTGCATTCTGGATCACTAAACTACTGGACATCAATTTCTCAATTAGCTACCTTCTGCTTTCTGCTTCATTTATCACTCCTTAGGCCCTAACTCATATCCAGCGATAATGGGAATAAAACCTATTATAGCCTAGCACATTAGCAGAATAGAGTACATGAAATATGCCATTTTCAAAGGGCAAACTTCTAGACTTAAAATCCTCCAGTTTGAAAAGGAAAGAAAAAATATAGATATATAAGCTTCTCTTCCAAAAAGGAGCAGGAGCAGAGGGTGGTTATTCAGATCAAAGCAAAATCCCTTCAATATATATCTGCACTTTTGATTTACATAATTTGCTTTAATTGAAGAATTGTAGGGCTTACTTTCTGTAAACAAGAACTCTGGCTTATAAAGAAACTCAAGCAGAAAGTCACATAATGGAATATGTATCTTTTAATTTATACTTTACAGCATCAGATCAAATGTTGAATCTCTGTGTATGCAATTTTTTATAATTTTAGATTTAATGAGAAAGCTATAAAGAATAACAAATTGTTTCATCACCCTGTCTTCTCAAACAAAATAGCATCAGTGTGTTTTCCATAAAAAGTACACTAATGTTCATATATTATAAATCTTTTATTTTGACAAAAGTCTATTTAAGTATGAAATTCTTCATAAGCACAGATGATTTTGATTTCTTGACCTTCTTTCTCAGAATCAAAGCTCTGCTAGAAGCTATTGGTTTCAAAATATTTTATTTGTACTTTTATAGTCTGAATAATCTTATAGATTACATGTGATTTATATTAAAATCTGAACTTTATAAGAAAGTGAAAACAATATCCCACAGTGATGAAAAAAGTGTCAGCTTGGAGCTAGAGCTCACATAACACATTTCAGTAACATTCATCTTATACTTTGAACTTTTAAGCATTTTCTTATATAATTCTCTATGCTTCAGGTCTTGCCTTTCAAATGATATGCTTTGAACAAGTCCAAGTCTCAGCATAAATCTAGAACTAATTCACTTATGTGTGTTAACATTCTGACCTGGAACATAACTTCTCAGATAAAAGAGGGGAACAATTGAGCATGGTTTATGTGGCATGAAATTTAAATAGAAATGCATCCAGACACGTTTCCTTAGAGTTAATAAAGCTATTGTTGTGTTATTGGTTTGAATTTTTTCTTCTAATGAGGAAATATTTTTATTTCAATATCTGTTTGAGACATAACTACTGCCAACAATGCTGAAATTTCAAATTGTAGACTTTACTCCTTTTAGATATAGGCTTCAGAACCACCTTCTGAAGGTACACAAAAAATGTTTTTGAAGTAACCTATATCTCATTCTCATAATTCTATTTCCTGGAGTGTGTTATGTGTGTGTGTATGTGTGTATGCATGTGTGTGTGTGTGTGAGTGCTAAAATCCAGGATCTCACGCTTCCAAGGACAGAACTTCACCATAGGCCTACAATCCTGGCTCTTTGAATTTTGATTTTAAGTTGATTGGCAATTGTCCTACAAGAAAACTATATTTAGAATAAGTATATGTAAAATGAAGTTGCGCTTGAAGAGAATGTAAGTCATTCTTTCTGTAGTTTTATCATTATTTATTTACTTATGGGGGTCACAGCCAGCTGTGCATAGGGTTTACTACTCTTTGTGTTCCAGGACAACTCTGGGTGGGGGTTAGGAGACCATATGTCATGCCAAGGATATGTATGTCAGCTGTGTGCAAGTCAGCTGTGTAAGTGCCATCCCTGACACCCTGTAGGGTTTCTAGTGGTTTCTAGTATGCCTACTTAACTCTTGGTAGTTTGACCTTTATTTGTTTGAGGGTATTTTCTCTTTCTGCTTTAAAATTTGAATCACTAGACACACTTTATATGTTTATATGTTTTAAGAGTTAGGAATATGTTTCAAGTCTGTAAGCTAGAAAACCATCATTGCACATAATCATAATTACACAGTTTCCATATAATATATAGGATGATACCTTTTTATTATTTAATTATACCCCATGACATATACAATTTCAAAGAGGTTCTTGATTGGGTTTCAGTCATACCGTTTCTCAGCAACCATCCCTCCACCAGTGTCCATTTCCCACCACTAATGTCCCCAATTTCTCTCTCTCTCTCTCTCTCTCTCTCTCTCTCTCTCCCTTCTCTTATACATTGGAGCTTGAAATAGATGCATTTATGGGTTATCATGTATATATCCTTTTGCCGACATCCAATGCCCAGTCCTAGTCTGGTATTACCACTTCAAACAATTATTAGCACACTGTCCCTATTCTTTCTTATCTAATCTCAGACTCCCACACACTGCTAAATTTTTCTTGACATTAAATATGACATTGTTACATTCAGTAATTATTAGCTGGAGGCCCAGCTTGCTCTATGCTCTATGTTTCTCACTTTCAGTGGAAAAAATCTTACATATTATTATGTGGACAATTCTTATTAAACACTTGCATATGATTTGTTCTTTGATTTCTACAATCATATTTTATTTAAGTGTTCTTTATTTCTATTTTATCTTTTCTCGATAGGTCATCGAAGCCCTAGCCAAACAGGGTGTTCAAACCCAATATGTTAAGATCCTTCGTGAGCTCTATTACGGATTCACCACCAGGATCTCACCATTCTACAAAGAAGTGATCATTGATGTCAAAAGAGGGGTTCAACAGGGTGATACCATTCACCAAAACTCTTCAGGGTCACCCTCGAGAACATCATGCGACAATAAGAATGGGAAGGAATAGGAGTGAAGTTAGATGGTCAGCAACTACACCACCTCCGCTTCACTGATGGCATCGTTCTAATAACATCAAACATAAGCCAAATGGCACAAATGCTGGCTGACTTCGACTGAGAATGTGGAAAGATAGGTCTACAGCTGAATCTAAAGAAAACTATGTTCATGAAAAATGAACTAGTTCCTGAGGCCCCATTCACTCTCAATGGAACAAACATCTCTGAATGCAGCAGTTATGTGTACCTAGGTCGAGAAGTCAACATGATGAACGACCTAAAACCTGAGCTGTGCAGGAGGAAGAGAGGTGGCATGGAATGCCTTCAAAGGCATCGAAGAAATAGCTAAAAAGGACAAAGAACCTCCGCCCCAGGCACATCTCTTTGACTCCACCGTTCTCCCTGCATTAACATAAGCCTCAGAGACCTGGGCCCTACGAAAGCAGGATGAGAGGTGTCATTTGGATCTCCCAGAGAGGAATCGAAAGAGCTATGCTTGGAATATCAAGCCTCACTCAAGTGAGAGAAGGAATCCGAATTCTGACCTCCGTAGCTATTCCAGAATCAGGGACGCTGTGTCGTTTGCCAAGGCATCGAAAATCAGATGGGCTGGACATGTAATGCGATTTGGAGACAACCACTGGACTAGAGCCATTACCGACTGGATCCCACGGGATATCAAAAGATCACGTGGCCGCCACCTACAAGATGGTCAGACTTCCTTGTCAAGACCTTGAAGGAACAGTTTGAGGCTCTTCATATTCCTGAATCAACCAGATGCCATTGGGCTCCATTGGCACGTGGTAGGGTCCAATGGAAATGTTAATGGCGCCCGCTTGAGCAAATCGATGAATAACGGGATTCAAGTGATCAAGTGATCTTTCCTTAGCTAAGACAAATCATCAATCCTCCACCCAAGCCCCCATGAAAATCTCTATCACGAAAAAGTAGTATACAAACAATATTTGATTGTTTTGATTAGTGTTCTTGTTTATTTGAGCCATGCCCAGATCTGACCAGGACTTACTCCCGGGTTTGAACTCATGGATAACTCCTGGAGCATTGGGGACCATAAGTGATTCTGGAATTAAACCTGGGCCTGTCACTTAACTTGCACATTCCCCACCCGCTGGTCTATTGCTCTGACCCCAACCTCGTTTTTTTTTTTTTTTGCTTTTTTTTTAGTCACACGCGGCAAAGCTCAGGGGTTTCTCCTGGCTCTGCACTCAGGAATTACTCCTGGCGGTGCTCGGGGACCATATGGGATGCCGGAGATTGTACCTGGGCCGGCATGGGCTGGCTGTGTGCAAGGCAAACGCCCTACCCGCAGGACTATCGCTCTGGTCCCCCAACCTCATATGTTTAAGAGAAACATTAAGTGACAGATTGATAAAAAAAAACTACATGACTTATGTTCATATGAATAAAAGTTATCGGTATTGGGTGGATAACTGAAGAAATATTCAAGGCTTCAGAGAACTTCCTTGAACATGTCTGATCTTGGTTCTATCCCCAGTACCACGGAGATGATCTGAACACTGCTAGGATTGATGTCTGAGCACAGACCCAGAAGTGATCTCTTTGCATTGCCAGGTGTGGCCCCAATAAATAAATAAACAAACAGATCAAACAAATAAATAAATAAATAAATAACTTTTTATGTATGGGGGCTGGGAAATAGTACAAAGGACTACAGTGTATGTTGTGTATGCCGAGGACTCTGATTTTAATCCCTAGCATCACGTGCCTTTTATCTAAAAAGCATCAACTGTTGTCCTGATATCCCCAGCCCTACTTCTCTGGGTACTCCAGATTGCTGGGCCAAGAGCTGGGGAGAGAGAGAGAGAGAGGGAGAGAGAGAGAGAGAACAAAGGGTTAGGCACCTGCTTTTCACAAGCCTCTCTTGGATTGATCTTGAGCACCAGAGATGGCATCCCAAGGAGCACCAGAGTAATTTCTGAGCACAGTCAGTTGTAAGTGTTTGTATCCCACAAACAAAAAAAAGAAGGGCGGGGCGTAGCAGCGGGTAGGGCTTTGCCAAAGCAAACAAAACAAAACAAAACATGTAACCAGGCTAAAAACAGGATCAAACTGTCAGCAGGTACTGTTGGATCAAGTATTGCTGAAGACCCTGAGCACTGCTAGGAAATTTCTCCATGTCAAAAATTTTCATTTTTTTACTCCAGTTAGTTCTCTAAAATTAAGGTAGTGCTTTATTATTGGAATACTTAGAAGTTATTTTAAATGATTTTATTTCAGTGCCAGCATGTTAATAACCACAAATTCTGTAAGGAATCAGGATGCCTAATAGTATGTGTTAGCGTGTTTGGCCATCGGTTGCAAAGAAAATAAATGAAAATTGTTCTGGAGTTGTCTGTAAAAGTATATTTTTATTTGAGATTAACTTAAAGATGATGCATCTAGAGTGCAGCAATCCCCTGTATGTGCTTGGTCATCTCGTCACTATGCAATCAGATGAAGGACTTTGGAGAACAAATAATTCCTTTGTAGAATTTTTTTTAAGAGCTAGGAATGTGATCCAATTCTGTAAGCTTGAAACCCATCATAACACAATGTAGAAAGAATCTCTACTGCTTGAAGGTTTCTAGCCTTCTGGATTACCCTGCAGATTTATAACAGCCTGATACTCACTCTTTAAAATTCCCCCTCTGTGTAGCATAGTGGTTGGTGGTTTAGGTATTTTACTTGATTTCTGTGAGACCTCTTATAGTCCTCTGAGAAAAGCCAGGAGTGACACCTTGAATACAGAAAAGGAGTAGTCCCTGAGTACCATTGTGTGTGACCAAAACAATACCCACAGTCATTGAAAAATATATACTTTCTAGGTAAATATTTGCATTAAATGCAAAATTTTAGGAGTTTGAGAGACAGTATAACACTAAGTTTCTTCCTTTGAAAATGTCTGACCAGGGTTCAATCCCGGCACGCCACATGGGCTCTGAGCATCTCCAGAAGTGATTTCTGGTGCTGGAGTAATAGTACAGCAGATAAGGCACTTGCCTTGCATGCGGCTGGCCCGTATTTGGTCCCAAGTATCCCATACAGTCCCCTGTGCACTGCCAAGAGTGATTCCTGAGTGCAGAGCCAGGAGTAACCCCCTGAGCATCATCAGCTGTGACCCCCAAAACAAAACAAAAAACCCAGAAGTTATACCTGATTGGAAAGTCAACAGTTAACCCTCAACACCCTAGATGTAGTCCCAAACTAAAATAAATATATATATATTTTTGAAAGTATTTAAATGTTTAACAATCACTTGTATCACTTGTCTTCCCATTGATCATTGATTTGCTTGAGCGGGCACCAGTAACATCTTCATATGTCCTGTCACATGCGAGATAATCCAAGGGCATATACCTGCTCCAGGAACATAAAGAGCCTCAAACCATTCCATCAAGTCATGGGGATGAGGTCTATAATTATTACTAGTATTTGGCTTGTCTTGTTAAAAGACAAAATTTTAACAATATGAGTAGTAATCTGACACACACATTAAATATTATTTTGAGTTCTAAATTGTGACCTGCAAGATCATTTAAAAAAAAGGTTTAAGTTTGAAACTGAAAATTGCATATTTGTACAGAATCCTCCATAGCACTTCAATCACTTTGCCCCATTATTCTGATGCATTTCTCCCAACCTCTGATGATAAAGGAGCTTTGCATCTCACCCAGGGACTTAAGAGAGAGTGTTATTAGCAGGAGTTTTCTATAAGAAAATTGCATTGAGCCATAAGGGCTTTCCAGATTTCACTGTATTACAAATGGGGATTTTGCAAGAGTCGAGGGAAATAAACTACTCACACCCACAGTGGAGAATGTTCAAGACATCTTAGGAGGAGGATCAAGGCAATATTAATGTGAGTGTTTTCCTTTCCAGAGATGACTTCAGAGTTTTCTCCAATGATATGTGAAAATTATCTCTGATTCTATTGAGTTTTGAATAAGCCTTAGTATACTTGTGCAAAATTTTTGAATGATTAAATATTAAATATAGCGGCAGGAAAATTTCTCAATATTAATAAGATACAACTATAATATTTGCTACAATTAATAGCTTCAAGTGATCAATGCATGCATTTAATACCCTAATTAGCTTTTGAAGTTTGTATGAGTAATTGCTGGCTTTTCTCTGCCACCAGGTCCTGCATTGCTGCTACTTTTATAATTGTCTGGCTGTTTCAATTTGTACAGATGTTATAGTAATAATTAAATAATTCTTTTAAAACATTGATTTTATTTATTTTTCAATTTTATTTTTATTATAGCCCCTTGTTTTACAAAGTCATTCATAGTTGAATTTTATTTATTTTTTCCTTTTTTTTTCTTTCTGGGTCACACCTGGCGATGCTCAGGGGTTACTCCTGGCTCTGCACTCAGAAATTACTTCTGGCGGTGCTCAAGAAACCATATGGGATGCCAGAGATCGAACCCGGGCCGGCACAGGCCAGCCATATGCAAGGCAAATGCTCTACCCGCTGGGCTTTCGCTCCGGCCCCCATAGATGACTTTTAGACTTAAAATATTGCAGCACCAATCCATCCCAAGAGTCAGCTTCCCTCCACCAATATTCCCTGATTCCTTCTTATATATCACCACCATTCCAGCTTGCCTCTTGAGATAAACATTTCTAAGATATTCATTAGTTTGGGTCTCTTGATTTGAGCTTTATTGACTATGTGGTTTGGAAATTTGGCTCTCTCATTCCTTAATACCACTTTTTATTTTTTTTTCTTTTTGGGCCACACCCGGAAATGCTCAGGGTTACTTCTGGCTCTTTGGTCAGGAATTACTCCTGGCTCTTTTCTCAGGAATTATCCCTGGCACTGCTCGGGGACCATATGGGATGCCTGGGATCGTACACGGGTCGGCTGCATGCAAGGCAAATGCCCTACCCACTGTGCTATTGCTCCGGCCCCAGTACCAACTTTGTATCTTAATCCCCTGTACTGGTCCCTGTTGTTTCTCATGCATTTCTCTCTTATCCCTCCACTCTTCCTTTCCTTCTCCCTGTACTAGAGTTCAAGGTTTGGTCTGGGCATACTCCTTTAAAAAATTGCATTCCCTTATCTAGTTATTCTAAATACCACATATAAGGGATATCATCCCTGTGTTTATCTCTCCTCTTCTGGCTCACCTCATTTAACATGATATCTTCTGTTCCATTCATGATGCAGCAAACTGCATGATTTAATCATTCTTGACAGATGTGTAGTATTCCATTTTGTGTGTGTACGTGTGTACATACACACACACACACTACATCTTCATTATCTACTTATATGTTGTTGGACATCTATCTATGTTGATTCCAAATCTTAGCTATTGTACTGAGTGCTGCAATGAGTAATGGTGTGCATATGTTTCCTTTGAATGAATGTTTTTTCCTTTTGTTCTGAGGGATAAATATCCCAAAATTCAACTGCAAAGCCATATAGGAACCCAATTCTGAGTGAACTGAGCACCTTCAACACTGTTTTACATAAGGGTTGGCCAAAGACAACGTTTCCACCAGCAGTGACAGTTACTTTCCTCCACATCCCCAACAACAGAGATCTTTCACAAAATTTTTGATATGTGCTATTCTCACTGGTATAAGAAAATATCTCATGAGAGTCTTGATTTGGATTTCCCTAATAGTAAGGGCATTGAGTTTCTCCCTGTGCCTGCCTGTTTGCCAGTCATTGGTATTAATCAAGTAAAAAGCCCTTTGTCAAAATTTATCTAAGTGGTGAAAAACTGAAAGCATTCCTACTATGATCAGGCACAAGATAAGGATGTCCACTGTCCCCACTCTTATACAACATTGTATGAAAGTCTTATCAACAGTAATCAGGCAAAAAAGAAAATCAAAGGGATACAAATTGGAAAAGAGGAAGTCAGTTATCTCTGAAGAAAGTATGAGGATTCAATGTATGTATCTTCAATGTCTGTACATTGAAGACCTTGAAGAGTTCGCACATAAGCTCCTAGAGACAATAAGTCACTACAGCAAAGGGGCAGGTGGCAAAGTCCATACACAAGAGTTGGATGCAATCCTATAAGCAACTAATGAATGAGAAAGAGATTGAAGAATCTATTCCATTGGGAAAAAATAAAATATTTGTTTTCTGAAAGACAAAAGATATGAAAATGAAAGCAAGAGTTTCAAAAAAAAAAAAAAAGATAAAATATCTTTTTTTCTGGGGTCATATGTTTACTGACATTTACTAGTGTCCTTATACTGTAATGATCTTTATAGGATAAAATATTTAAATCTAATATTCCAATTATAGTTTTACAATAAATATAAAACATAGTTTTTATCATTTCTCACAGCTAATGGGAAACCACTGTGTGTTGTATCTAAGAAATTATTTGTTTTTTTTTTGAAATTAGTCAGAAGGAAAAGGACAGATATAGAATGACTACATTCATTAATACGACATAAATAGATACCAGTGTTTTACAAAATGTGGGAAATGGTAATGGCAGATTAAAACTCACCATTGAATATACACAAAGAGACTTAAGTGATAAACTCTAAATATCTGCAGGACTAGCCACAATGTGTAAAATAAGAGGGAGAGAGATGCAGAGACAGAGAGAGAGAGAGACAAAGAGAGAGAAAGAGAGGAAACTAGGGTACCTGCTATTAAGGCAGCATGGGGGTGGACGGGAGGGGGTGGGGTACATTGGTGGTGGAAATGGGGCACTGGTGGAGGGATGGGTGCTGGTATACTGTATTACCAAGAACCAATTATGAACACCTTTGTAATTGTATGTTTCACTGTGGTATAATAAAAAATTAAAAAAATTATTTGACCATCAGTGACCCTGGTCATGCTTGGGAACTCTTTGGTACTTTGGTGGTGGTGAGGACAGATAACACCTGTACAACTAGACCATAAATTACAACATCATTGTTTGCATATTATTTTAACCACAAAGGTTTTTGAAAAAATTAACACTCTGGTACAAATGAGATTAAAATATATCATCTGTATAAAATGATATACTTATTATATTATTGTATTTAGATTTATTTTATTAGCCCAGCAACATTCTTTGAGTTTTCACTATTTTTGAGTACTAATTAGTAATAATTTCTGACTTAAGCATAAAAATAGAATAATACATGTTAGACATATATTGATTAATAGTATTGAAGACAACTTATTAAAAGACTATGGAAACAGAAAGTGAAGTAACTTTTTCTGTTTGGAAAAGCTGGGGAGATTTTGTCATTTAAGGAAGCTGAAAACATGAAGTAGTGTACTAAATAAAAAAATAGAATGTAAATTAAATTATTCCGATCATAAATAGCTACTAATTAGCTACAATATATCTGACACCATGAGGCAATGTGTTACAACAAAGGCTATATTGTGCAGAAAAAAGATGATGATTATAAGAGCAAGAAATTATAGTTGAATATATTGGAATAAGAATGAACAATTAGGTTGAGCACCAATGGGCCACCTTGGACTGCATATTGTATGTAGTTATGCTCAACATATGGATGGTATAATCCATTTTACTTTCTGAAAGTTAACTTTGACAGCTACTTGGAGAATGAACTAGAGTGAAGGATAAACGGAGTGTCATTCACGAGGTTTTTGTGGCTGTTATTATGATGGTCTAAGGGAGAAATGATGAGGCATCAGACCTAGATAGTGACAGATGAATGGTGAGGATACACTATATTTGAGAAACACTTTAGAGGGAGAACTGACAGCATTTGATGACAGATCCTCTTCACTGTCACTCAGAGCAAAAATGTTTTACTGTAAGAACTGCATAATATAAAAATATGTGCTATAACCATGTACAGGTATTGGTAATTTGAAAAATATTTTGATGAATTTTATTTTTATTTCTATATTGTTCAGGGTGAAAGGCCTAGTAAGTGTGCTAGTAGAGTGTAGAGCAGATTTGTGCCAATCTAGGAATTTCGGATTGTTAGGGTTTGATCTCTCATTTTAGAAAGGAAACTTGAGTTCAGAAACATAAAACTTGTTGGTAAATCCAGATCTTCTGACTTATTCATTTTATTTAAGGCATTAAAATGTGTTTGTATCATTTCATTGCATAAAAGAAGTATTTTCAGGTGCTTTTGGATTATTTCTAATTTGCTCGTACACAGAATATACTTTCAAGAATGGTACACGAAGCAGGTCTGTGATGGGGCTGGAGATACAGTCAGGAGCTAAGGCACTTGCCTTGCGTGCAGCCAACCTGGGTTTGATCTCTGGTATCCCATATGGTCTCCTGAATGCTTCCAGGACTGATTCCTGAGTTCAGAGACAGGTGTAACCTCTGAGGATAGTGGCTGTGGTCAGAAAACAAACAAACAAAAACCCTAATAAATCAATCAATCAATCAATCAATCAATCAAAGAGGTATGTTGTAAATATTTGATGATTGAAGATGAGGTTCAAAAGAATCAAGAAGTAAAATTGTGAGTGTATCATTTTGGTTAATTTTGCATTTATTTTGAGTGGCATTAGAGTTCTCATTCTATTCCTACCATACATTTTGAAAAAAAATTCAATTTTGTTTTTCAGATTTTCCCTATATTTTGTACAAAATTGAGGGGGAACACTTGGAAAACAAAACTAGAAATAAAGCTAGACTCTAGTGTATAAAATGAATATCAGGAGGGCCAAAGAGATAACTAACTCCTACCTTACCTTGAACATACATAGAATCCAATCCATGGTGCCTTCTGCCTCACTGTCCCATCCTTCCAAGTGTTGTCTCTGGGAGCCAGCTCCAAAGCATCACTACCATGTTAGGGTGCTTGAGTTTTCAAGTAAATTAGCATCACTTGGCAGATTCTTATTAAATATGATATTTTTTTTAAAAATGAATACAAATTTGGGGGGTTTTGCAACTGAGGAAAGAACGTTTTAAAAAGATTAGAAAATACCTATAAACTATAAATTAGAAAAAATCTATAAACATGATTGAAGTGGTTTAAGATTTGCAGTGAAATCTAATTAGATAAGGTTAGAATTTCTCTTGAATTTATATATATGTAATTTTAAATTATTCTAATTATAAAATTCCTTGCTTGGGTTTTTTAAAGTGTGATAGAATTCAGGAATAGATCTGTGAAAATAGAACATTTCAATCAGTTCTTTAAATGAGTTACTATGAGTTACAATATTATTATTATTATTATTATTATTGTAACCTCTTTGCAGACCTACTGTGCTAGCCCACCACCACCGCCAGTGTCAATAACCCATCTCCACTATTCTAAGGTTCTTTCTTCTGACCCTTTCAAATCCTCAGTTCTCAGTAATAGAGAACTTCTGAATCGAGATAGCATAAAGAAAATATCATTTCCAAGATAAAGAAAATATCATTTCCAAGATAATAACTATTTGTTATATATATATTTTTTTAACATAGATGAAACATTTTTATATCTTGATAGGAAATCGTCTGCATCTCCATCTTTATCTAAAAGTGGGGATGGGTATATTCCCCACTGCAGATTGTCTTCTGCTACACTCTAAGCAGAAGAATACACTGGACAAACAGATTATTTCCCTAGGATTTTCAGATGCTATATTTTGGTAACTATAGTGCGTGTGATACGGCAGGAATAGGCCATTTATTCAGAAACAGAACATTGTCCCTGTTTCTGAGTGCAGTACAGTGGGTAATACAGCTCTGTTCTGTACTCCTGTTTGTTTAGAGAGAATAAGGAATGATTCAGCTGTGACCAGACTTCTGAAAGGTTCCTCCCAGAATTGAGTGATTTCAGTACACCAATATTTCTGCACAGCGACTCTGTTGCTTTGATAAGGGAATATGCTTGACTTCTAGAAAAGGTCTATTTCTCTTGGGTACAGTATTTCACAGAGGTGCTTTCCTTAAGTCCTTTATCAATACAGCAACAATAGAAAAAGAAAATAATAAAATTATAATATTCTATAATATTCTGAATGATGTCATGTGGAAACTTGGGATCTCTTAAAAAAGTTATTGGGAGCATCTGCAGAAGAACTTTGTGAACATGAAGATTATAAAATCAACAATAAATGGAACAAATGCAATATGATATTAAGACAGTCTAGATAAAGTCATATTCACTTAATGCAAATTTCATTATAAATTTATGTGATTGTTTTGTCATATTTTTAAAACTCAGTTATTAGATCATCTTTTCTTGATTTTCAAAAAAAGAAAAGTGAAAAGGGATTCACTACATAAACTGTGAGTTTACATTGTGAGTTCATTTAGTTCCTTATTAAGTTTAAATATTTTAGAAGTTGCTTAGAATTTTAAAAAATGATAGTCTTGAAACATAGAATCCTAAATTTATCAATTTCATTTTCTAAAACCTAAAATACAAGTGGATTATAAGGGTTTATGACATAATGAGGACTAGTTATGTATGAAAGATTGTAATCCTCAGCACAGGATTTATTTTGTATCTCAAAATGTTATCATGGTTTGTCACAGTGGATCTAAAATTAATTTGATGAAAGCCTCATCAGCCTTTATGCAAATTTGGGGTGACTATTTCTAATTGACATGCCAAATTCCACACGTGGAACTAAATTGCCACAGGAGGTTCAAAGTAATTATCTGAGCAATCTGGTCAAGAAAAATGTATAATCCTGAACAAATATTTATGAAGTGGCCACTGAGTGCTTAACTTCATATTAGCTGCTAGAAATATGTTTAAAGTTCTGGAGGTAGATATAATGGTGAAAATCGGAATGAAGATAAGACTAGTGAACAGGGTTAAATTGGGTTGTAAAATTTAAAAAATATTAATTTCAAGCTATTTAAAGAAGAAAATTGTATAACTTTTCTTTATATATATGATGTCTTATATCTTTATATATCTAATGTCTTTATATATAAAGAAAAGGTACACAGTTTATATATTTATATATACAAAGGTATATGGTATGTGTATATATACAAAGGTATATATACATATATACCTATATGCATATTTATCTAGATATACGTATATATAAAAAATTGTATATATGTATATATATATCTTTGTGTATATATGTGTGTATATATACATCTTATGAAAATCCTAAAAGACCAATGTGCTCAAATTATATTTTTAAAAGTCAGTTAAGGTATTTGAAAGTGACTATTTAGCTCAATATTCCGTTGAATATTGTGCTGTCTCATGCTTGCCTGTAGCTCAGTTAAACATAATGAAGTGCCAGTATCAACATGTGAAGGAAGATTTTAAAATACTATAGCGATATGTAATCATATTTCAAATTAGCAAGTAAACTTTGAGGTTCAGTGATGTAAACAAACAAGATAAACATTTTAAACTTTTAGGTGTGGGGGCCGGAGCGATAGCACAGTGGGTAGGGCGTTTGCCTTGCACACGGCCAACCTGGGTTAGATCCCCGGCATCCCATATGGTCCCTAGAGCAAGGCAAGAGTAATTCCTGAGTGAAGAGCCAAGAGTAACCCCTGAGCATTGCTGAGTGTGACTGAAAAAGAAAAAAAAAAAAAAATTTTAGGTGCATTAGGTGCATGGTATCTTGACTTAGAAGACCTCTTGTCATTTTCACTTATGGTTAGGGAAAAGGAATCCTTTAATAGAAAAAAAATCACTTTCTTGAATTATTTTCCTTGCCAAGTAGATTTTTGAAATAAATTCCTACATTTATGTTGCTTTCTTTGTTTTGTATTCACAAATCTTTGCTAATACAGTAAGAGCTATGTTTTACATCATGGCACATTTATTTCAATGCACAAAGTTCTTGCCAGAAATCTATAGGATGTATTGCAATTATTTATATTCAACCTTTTCTATTCATTTCATTTCAAGGTGCTGCAGTATGGTAAACCTGCTTCATTATCTATAACAAGTGACTTTTTCTAGTAATTTGAAGAAAACTAATATAAAGTATAACTAAAAATTGAGGCTTAATGGGTTTAAATTATACATCCACAGTGTTTTATTCTTTAAGTTTTTAGGTGCTGAGCTTCATTTATTATTGTTTTAAATATTTTAAAAACACTTCAGAACATTGTACACTGCTGTTGTATATATATATATATAAATATACATATACATATGCACGTATATATGTCTAAATACTGCCCATGTTCTAATGTCAATGATCTAGATCATTGCACTGTTCTTCTATTAATATATATAAATTATTAGCCATCAAAATCAATAAATATACATGAATTTACAATATAACAAATAAATATTTGTATTTTTTTTAAAATTTTTTATTATACCACAGTGAAACATACAATTACAAAGGTGATCATAATTGGTTCTTGGTAATACAGTATACCAGCACCCAACCCTCCACCAGTGCCCCATTTCCACCACCAATGTACCCCACCCCCTCCTGCCCACCCCCATGCTGCCTTAATAGCAGGTACCCCAGTTGTTTCCTCTCTTTCTCTCTCTGTCTCTCTGTCTCTGCATCTCTCTGCCTCTTATTTTACACATTGTGGCTAGCCCTGCAGGTATTTAGAGTTTATCACTTAAGTCTCTTTGTGTATATTCAATGGTGGTCTTAATCTGCCATTACCATTTCCCACATTTAGTAAAACACTGGTATCTATTTATGTGGTATTAATGAATGCAGTCATTCTATATCTGTCCTTTTCCTTCTGACTAATTTCACTCAGCATGATAGTCTCCATGTCCCTCCATTTGCAGGTAAATTTCATAATGTCATCTTTTCTGACAGCCGCATAGTATTCCATAGTGTAGATGAACCACAGTTTCTTTAGCCAGTCCTCTGTTCTCGGGCATTTAGGTTGTTTCCAGATTCTAAAACAACTACTAATAGACTTCAAATATTTGTATTTTAATAAATCTGTATTCATTATAGTTTGTAATATTTTTTCATCGTACGAAAGTTAAAATTAATTTTTAACAAAAAATTAAAATGTACACAAATTAAAATTAAAAATTTAAATAAAATTATAAATTTTAGGGGTTGGAGCAATAGTACAGTAATAGTACAGTGGGTACTGCATTTGCTTACACGCTCTCGACCTGAGTTTGATCCCCCAACATCCCATATGGTTCCCTGATCACTGCCAGATGTGATTCCTGAGTGCAGACCCAGGAGTTGTTAAAAATATGATTTTTGGGGGGAGTCACACATTGAGCATCAGCGGTGTGACCCCCAAAACAAAAAAGCAAAACAATTTTTTTCCTTAATTTTATTGATTTAAAAAAAAGATATTTGGAAGAAGATGAAAGCTTCATCTTGTCTGTTCATATTTTTTGTGATGAGTATTGAGGGAGAAAGAAGGTCAAGACTGAAGACATTAGTTTCTGAGATAATCCATAAATGCGAATGACCATCACTCTGCTTAAGAATAAGAGGATTACAGGATAATAGCTATAGTGGGTGTACATATGTCTAGTGGGACCCCATATTGGATAGCTGGGATTGCAATGCCCATTTCCCAACACTTCTGCTCATGATGGCACCAAATACAACCAGCCCAACCATCTAACTGTCAGGACCACAGCATCATATAAGTGCTGTTGAGAACGGCTCTAGGACCAGATTGAGAGTGTCGTGGTTCCTTTATAAACAAAAATAACTATGAATCTCAAAGCCATACATATTAAGAAAAGTTAAGAATATTTTGTAAGTACTTAGATATATTCTAAAGGATGTGAAATGCGACATCACTGTAATAGTTATAATCTATAAGCTGCAACTATGTAATAACTACTTTCATTTTTTCCAAGTTGATTTATTTAAAACAATTATATTTGTCTCTTTTTCTTATATTTGTTTCTGTATATCAGTATTAATTTAACACATGGGTCCATATTGAATTATTATAGTATACATCTTACTAAAGGTGAAACTGCAAAATTGGAGCCAAGGTGATAGCATGAAGGGATGAGCAGCTGTTCTGTATGTATGACACCCAAGTGTAGTCCCTGGCCCCACATACTTAACCTAGCACTGCTAGGAATGCTGCTAGAGCACAGAGCTCTGCAAAGCCCCTGAGGACTCTGGGTATGACCCACAGAACAAACCCCCAAGAACCTGTAAAATTCATTATTAATGATACTTCACCTAACATGAAAACATTTTCTAAGAGTGATAGAAGTGAGTACGTGGAAAGTACAATAAAAATGGTATTATTGTTTTTTTAAAAGTATGGCTGTTCAAAAACAGGTTAATTTATAGTATTGTATTACATTTTTCTTAAAGAATTCGGTAAAACAATGAGTTTAAAAGACTTGTTTCTGTGTGAGATATTTTTATTTCTTATATTTTTTTTCTTAACAACAAGAATGAGTGAAGTAAAAGAATATTATATCTGGGTAATAAGTTCCCAACATAGAAGAGTGGAGCATGTGCAGGATGCAAAGCAAAGATGCTAGAGCAGAAAACTGAGAGCAGGGAAGAAGAGGCCACGGTTTCCAATGTATTTGTAAAGGCCACGCTTGAAAAGGAAAATGGTCTTTACTGAACCAAAGAATATCTTATGACTTTAGAATACCGAACGCATTAAAAGATAGACATGAGAAATGGAACAGAAATCAGAAGACTAAATTAGGATGTTATTTGGCCATTTCATATTTCTTGTCTTCTTTATTGATAGAGTAAATAACATGCTATAAATATGTTGAGTGGAAAGTAGGAAGTCCAAAAGGGTGGTATGAGCGCTAAATTCATCAAAGAGCTGTATAAACCTGTAAAAAATTAGTGCAATGCTCAAATTAGCAAGGAGATTAAGAAAGACCAAATCATTAGGTACATGAAAGGATGTTTACCATCACTGGCCAAATGATGAATGCAAACCAAAACCACTATAAGAAGTCACTTCACTTCACTTGGAATAACTGTTTTAAAAATGACAGCTGTTGGCCAGGATGTGGAGAAAAGAAACACTTTTGCACTTTCATTAGGAGTGTTAATTGGTGCAGCCACTGAGAGAAATAGTACAAAGGTTTCACAAAGTCATAAGTGGATGCAATCCACCCATTCACCTTCTGGAATTTATTTGATAAATGGAAACACTATCTTAAATAGATACATGTAACTCAAGGCTCCTTGTCCTATTATTTCCAAGATATGAAGGAATGCTTCATATCTTGGAATGCTTTGGAGGATGAATGGATGTTTTGGAGGATGAATGGATAAGAACAATGATATTACTACTACTACACACTCAAACACAAGCCCCATCAGGATATTATTTAGCAAATAAAGAAATATTGTTACTTTCTTTTTTTTAAGTTTTTTTTTTAAATTTTATATATTTTTACAATTACAAAGATATACAATTAAAAAGTTCATATTTGGGTTTTGGTCATACAGTGTTCCAGCACCCATCCCGCCACCAGTGCCCATCTCCCACCACCATGTCCCTGGTTCCCTCCTCCATCCCCCAGCCCTCCTCCATGGCAGGTTCTTTATTTATTTCCCTTTCTCTCTCTTTCTTTTCCTTCCCTTCCAGACTATGGATTACAGAACATACATTAAAGGGTTGTCATGTGTATCCTTTTGCCTGTATTTAATGCTCAGTTCTAGGTTGGCACTAGTACCATCGAAATTGTTAGCACACTGTTCCATTTTCTGTCTTACCTAGCCTCTGACTCCCACACGTTTGTGATAATTTCCACCTTTGACAAGACCTCCTGATGTATGTTTCACTTGACCTTGGATATTGGTATCATAATATGTACATATATATATTTATGTTATGCAAATAAATGCAGTCATTCTGTATCTGTCTCTCTCCTTCTGGCTAATTTCACTCAGCATAATCCTCTCCATGTCCATCCATTTATAGGCAAATTTTATAACTTTGTTTTTCCTAACAGCTGCATAGTATTCCATTGTGTAGATGTACCAAAGCTTCTTTATCAAGTCATCGATTTTCGGGCACTCTGGTTGCTTCCAGATTTTGGCTATTGTGCATAATGCTGCTATGAACATAAAAGTAGGGATGGTGTTTCCGCTGCATATTTTTGGTTTCCCAGAGTAGATTCCCAGGAGTGGTATGGCTGGGTCAAATGGGAGTTCAATTTCTAGTCTTTGGAGGAATGTCCATATTGTTTTCCAGAAAGGTTGTACAGCCGGCATTCCCACCAACAATGGATGAGTGTCCCTTTTTCCCCACATCCACGCCAGCACTTGTTGTTCTTGCTCTTTTGAATATGTGCCAGTCTCTGTGGTGTAAAGTGGTATCTCATTGTTGTTTTGATTTGCATCTCTCTGATGATTAGTGATGATGAGCATTTTTTCATATGTTTTTTGGCCATTCGAATTTCTTCCTTGCTGAAGTTTCTGTTCATTTCTTCTCCCCATTTTTTGATGGGGTTGTTTGTTTTCTTCTTGTAAAGTTCTACCAGTGCCTGATATATCCTGGATATTAACCCCTTATCAGATGGGTATTGGGTGAATATTCTTTCCCATTCTGTGGACTGCCTTTGTATCTTAGTCACTGTTTCTTTTGAGGTGCAGAAGCTTTTTAGTTTCATGTAGTCCCATATGTTTATATTTTCTTCTAGTTACTTTGATAGTGATGTTTCACCTTTGAAGATGCCTTTAGCTTCAATGTCGTAGAGGGTTTTTCCCATGTTTTCTTCAATGTACTTTATGGATTCAAGTCTGATATTGAGATCTTTAATCTATTTTGATCTGATTTTTGTGCATGGTGTTAGACACAGTTCCAAATTCATTATTTTACATGTTACTGCCCAGTTTTCCCAACACCACTTGTTGAAGGCGCTTTCCTCACTCCATTTTGGACTCTTTGCAACAGAAGAGTCTGGGTCCACAGGAAATGAATGAAATGGTTAAATATCGCTTAAAAATATATCATGGGATAAAATATATAACATGATATTGTTACTAATACCATATTATTTATTATAAAGTTCCTTAGAGCATATATCCTAATATTGGCTTGCTGGTGACTGCCAAAGTTAGTGTGACTATGGAATTATAATAACTCTTAGGCATTGTGACTGAAAATACAGTAATAAGTACTCAGATATGCTCAGTTTTGATATTATATTTGAAACTACACAGTCATGGTTATGGTTCAGGACTGCTGGAACTCAGTTCCAGGCACAAGAAATAATTCCTCAGTCACTTTTAAACCTCCTTGAATTTGGTGATACAGTAAGGATTAGGCATTACCTCAATGAACATCCCAGTTGCTGTGAGACCTAGTTGGCTTCAATGATACAATAAATGCCAGGCACTAAAGGCCATGCATTTCCTGCCTCTGTCAGGAATCTAGAATTTACAGTCACAACCAGGCCCAATGACTTTGACTGAAAATTCCCAGAAACTCCCACCTGTGGTTCAACACTATTGATAGAGATATGTTTAACTAGGAAACCCTGATAACCAACACCTCCACGTGATCAAATAGTTTGGCTTCCAATAAGTCCTAGTGAGCTCAGCTCATGAGACAAAGGAAACCACCCATCTTTTTTAGATCAAGCCAGAAGCCCGGGGAAAAAGTCCTGACAGGATATAGATACAAATTTTCCAGTGAATAACTTCAAGGCAACAATCATAATAATGGTCACTAAAATGTAGGGTCAATGAAAATCAACTTTACAAAGACAGAGAAAGACAGAGAGTTTAGGATTTCAGACTGAAATTATAGAAATAAAAAATACAGCAGAAGAGAAAAAAATAATACAAGGAGTTAACAACAAAATCACAGTATTTGAAAACAGGACTAGTGAACATGAAGATAAATCAAACCACACCTAAAAGAACAGTAAAAATAGAACAGCAATTTAACAACAATAAAGATAGCGGTGATATATGGCACATCATCCAACAAAAACCACAATCACATTAATCATAGGGATTGGGGGGAGAGAGAAGAAAGAAAGGGGCAGAATTATAATTTGCAGAAATAATAGCAGAGAACTGCCCCAAGCTGAGACAGATATTAGGTATCAGATACACGAAACTCAAGAGATTAGAAAGAAAATAAACTACAACAAGATACATTATAATTAAAACGTCAAAAATCAAAGATTAAAGAGAACCAATGAAAAGCAAGATAAATTTAAAATATTATATATCAATGAATTCCCATAAATTATTAACTGATTTCTCAGAAGGAAATATGCATTCCAACACCAAATGTGAAAAAATTTATATCAAGAATTTTTTTCCATTTAGGCATAAAACTTGGATTTTATGAATTTCATGTAACAAAAAAAAAGGATGAAACTAGATACCTTTTTAAAAAGTAGATATTTTTTTGAAGCAGATAGATTATGAGGTTAGTAAAAGCTCAAGGTTTATTTGCTTTCAATTTAAAGCATATTATCATCTTAAAATATTAAATATAAATTTCAATACAAGTTATAACAAAATAAGAAGAAAACATATATTAGTTATAATTGACAATTACATTAAAATCATATATTAAAGTATAAGAGAAAGTAAGATTAAAATATCAGAAACATGCTTTAATATTGAAAGTCACATAGAAAATATGGCAAACTTTTTGTTTATAGTAATAATTGAACCAACATCAATGACTTAACCTCACCACTCAAAATGAGAGTGGCAAGATGGATTAGAAAGTGATACCCAACCTTCTTATGTCCTACAGAAAACACACTTGAACTCAACTCTGTTCTGAATAAAGGCATAATGTGAGATGTTGAAAATGATCACCCAGGCAAACAGTGCCTAGAGAAAGAAGAAATAGCCCCACTTTGATGAAATAGATGTTAAGATTCCAAAAAATAATGAGAATCAGGGACAGACCAGACATTATAGTGATTAAGGGATTACAAAGACAATTTATCACTCATTAGCACTAGGTGAAGGAACATCAAAAATATAAAGCAAATATTAACAGATTTTGAGATACATCAGCAACAATACAGCATGCAGTTATTTTTACATCCACTCTCACAAAGAAATAATCAACCAGACAGAGAATCAAGAAGAAAACAATAGCTTAATTGAGAAGTTGGATCAATTAGACTTAATAATAATTTACAGGGCTCTGCATTTCCCAAATTAATGTGCTTACTCACAACTGAACTTAACAACATTCTCAAGAATAGTTCATATGTCGAGCCACCCCACAAAAGTGTAGCTTATTTCAATGCTGGAATCATATCAAGATCTTTCTAGATCACAGTGCTATAAAACAAAATCAACCATATAAAGTTGAAAGAAATTAAAACGTCTAGATTCTAAACAATATGATTTTGAATAACTATTGAATCAAGAAGGAATTTGAAGAGGAATCAAATAAATTCCTGAAAATAAGAAGACACAAGTGAATGGAACACCTGGGGCAAAGGAATAGCAGTGTTCTGACATATATATACTTATATCAGGGTATATGAAACATCTGAGAAACAGCAATTACAACAGCACACCCCTACAGTTACAAAACAAAAACTAAAATCAGAAGAGGAAGAAAACAATGAAAGTTAAGCAAAGTCAGGGAGAGTGCTCAGAGATGTTGGATTCTATGGCTTGTATGTAATGTCCCAAATTTAATTCCTAAGCCACGTGGTCTTCTCTAGTACTGTCGGTATGGCTCTAGGAGACAGATACTAAGCACTGTTAGTGTTACTCTCAGATCCACAAGTGCCATTGAGAAGGTCCCAATAAAAAAAGTCTAGAGTGGAAATACATAGATACAAAAAAAATGCACTGCAAGAACAATGAGACCTAGAGTCGATATTTAGGAAGGATGAAAAGAATCTACAAATCCTTAGTTATGCTCAGTATGAAAAAGAGAAAATCCTAATCAGTAGTATCAGAAATAAAATAAGACAGCAGAAAAATTCCTGTTTCTTTTAAGGTTTTGATCTCATCGAAAATTTGGCATCTTCAGGAATAAGCAATGTGATTTTGAAGAAGCAGCATCTGCATAATATTCATATAGTCTCTCATGCTGGGAAAAAAGAATCATGTGTGGTTGGAAAGAAGAAAAAAACAGGCTACTGGTTTGCAAGCAAGCAAATACTGTCATCAGCATGATCTCTCAGAGGCAAGTAGATCCTTGTACCTAAAAACTATCACCTCTCAATATATAGAGACATATGTAAGTCAAGGTGATAGAGCCTTTATATCTTATTTGGGACAAAAGGATTAGAGAGAAATTGGATCAGAAAAGATAATTACATAAAAAATAAAAACCAAGTTTGCCAACCTATTCCCATCAATAATTGTAAAGAATTGAAATTGCAAATGACACCTTGACAGTAACAAAATCGCAGAAGCTAATAAATTTTTGCCTAGTCATATGATATTATAAAAAATAGCATCAGATATCTTGCTTACTTGAGTTTGCTGACTGTGAATCATATCTGATGAACTTGCCTAAAACTAAATAGAAAGTATTTTGTGATGAGCACAGCACAGAAAGTGGGGAAGAGAACTTGACTTTCTTCTTTAGGTATAGGTATTACTCTAATACTGTCCATCTTCCTGGCTCTTTTGAAATAAAACATTT
The DNA here is from genome assembly GCA_021461705.1 of Cryptotis parvus. Classification (NCBI taxonomy): domain Eukaryota; kingdom Metazoa; phylum Chordata; class Mammalia; order Eulipotyphla; family Soricidae; genus Cryptotis; species Cryptotis parvus. Next base: position 8,870 of record JAJIBD010010217.1, on the reverse strand, counting down.
GTTCTTTTTTAATTTTTTTTGCTTTTTTGGTCACACCCGGAGATGCTCGGGTTTTCCTGGCTCTGCACTCAGGAATTACTCCTGACGGTGCTCGGGGGCCATATGGGATGCCGGGGATCGAACCTGGGCCAGCATGGGCGGCTGCGTGCAAAGGCAAACGCCCTACCCGCTGGACTAGCGCTCCAGCCCCATAAACATTTGTTCTTTAAAGAAATGTCTTTTGGGCCAGAGAGGTACTTTCTTTGCATGTAGTTGATACTAGTCAATTTGTGACATGACCTGTGGGTCCCAAGTATGACCAGGAGTGATCCTTGAGCACAGAACAGGGTAAGCCCTGAGCACTGCCAAATGTCTTCCCCACCCACCTCCTAAGTTCCTTTCAGTGATAAGAGCTTAGTGCAGAAGACTTCCACAGCATTGGTTATGTACCAGGACGCTACGTTGCAAACACACTTGGGTTAAGTCTCCATGGCACAACTTGACTGGAGACTCCAAGTCTCTTGGCAAGAGAAGAGGACTTTCCTTCTGCCATAAGCTCTGCTTCAATTTCATGCCCCCTGCACCCCCCAGATTTTCCCCTTGAGCTGGCACAGTCCTGTCCCACTCCCCACTAGACAGAACTGACAAAAAGTCATTTTTACAGAATTTACAAAAAACTCACTTTGCATTGAATTCATTTAGGTAATGAATGCAAAGCATCAGGACTTCTTAAGTTCAACAAAGAGTGAGCCAATCCCACCACAGCTGGTCCAGTCTGGGAGCAACAATCCTGGAGGTAAAACTGTCCTACATTGTGCTGGCCTCAGTTCCACCTAGCATGTGTTCACAATCACAGCTTGGCCCCTGCAAAAGTAGTCTCAAACCAACCCAAACAAACTCACAACCTCACCTTTTCTCCAGCAGGCCCGACACTTCAGGCTCAAAAGCCCAAAGTCAAATAAATGGATATGTTATGTATATGAAAATGCAATACTATTTAGCAATAAGAAACTATGGAAACATTGTAGTTCTCTGTAACTTGGATGAAATCGGGGTGAGCCATGATGCCATGGCACCATGGTAGTATTGAACAATGATTGACACTTGGTCTTGGATGGTAGTATTTCTTATCACTCAGTAGGGGAAGAGAAGGGCAGAGGCAAAAATTCAGATTAATGTCACTATGCATTAATAGATGAAGTAGTGGAATTTTGTGGGTGATATATTATGATATTGAAGTGGTAACTTATTTCAATACCATAAAGCTTAACATTACTGGAACCATGTCACTAAGCCTATAATAATAAAAATATTCAAGTAGAAAAATACTGTATTCTTAACAAAAATTGGTAAGAATGGGAAACATACATGCTATACTAGTAAAGAAGAAAATCATCAGGGAGATTCTATAAAGCAATATGTTGTACTTACGTAAGTGTTCATTTTGTATAGGAAAATAAGATCAGGATCACTGTTTCTTGTGAAAATAAGGTATCACTATAATAATGAATAAAATGTGTGAGTTGAAAATAAAAGGATATATATATATATTTATATAAATGAACATATATTTATATATATATATACTTTTTAATCTTGAGGACCATACCTGACAGTGCTTGGGGTTTACTTTGATTCTGTGCTTAGGGATCACTTGTCTCTGGGCTCAGAGTGACACAGGTCAGTTGCATGAGGGACAAGTGCCGAACCCATTGTACTATCTCTCACCCTAAGAAGCATATTTTTTCCAGAAGGAGTCGGTGATGTTTATGATTCTCCTGGTAATGCTCAGGCTTACTCCTAGCTCTGTACTATCTCTGAGGTCATTCCTGGAGGGATTGAGTGGATGGAGTGCTGAGGATCAAACCCAAGTCAGCTGCATGCAGTGCAATCCCTGAACCCCTATACTATCTCTTTGGCCCCTAAGTATCTTTTTAAAATGTTACCATTTTGTTTATTAGATAAATAAACACTGAATGTTCTTTTTTTGGGCTTAAATCTTAGATGATAAAGTAATTCTGACTTGAGCGTACTGATAATAATATAGACTGTGAGTAAGTTCTACAGCTTGAAAATGTGACACATTAGAATTAATACTATTTAAATATTTATACGAATGCTAAATTTTTGAAAGTTTCAGGAAAATAGAGCAGTTTTCTAAGACAACTAATCTAAGTATATTATAACAACTGTAATTCACTTATGCTTAAGTAATTATTGGATTATATTTCATTGCAGTTATTCATAATTTTTAAATAATGTTAGAATAAGTTTAACTTTAAAACTTGATTCATGTTGCATACATATCTAAACAGATTTTATTTTGATGAATAGTAAGAGATAAGGTTAATTAGCTTATATCTTGAAGAGAGAGTTTGATACTGTACTAAAAATCCCTAAAGAATAAAGAAACAGTAACATTCTGGTACTTAAACATACATACCAAAAATATGTCAGTCTTGAGTTTTTCTCTAGGCAGAGAATCATCTTTAACCACATATTTAGAATGGGCATGCCCAAATATTTTTGGTCACTGCCTTCTTTTCACAAAGAAAAATAAATCTCTACTCCCACTCCACCATCCCCCCAGCCTGGGTGGGGGAGTAAAGGATTAAGTAGAAAGCACCACTATTTGCATCTGAGGTTACCAAAGGTTTTGGAATAATTTTGTGCTCCATCCCAGCAAAAACAAACAAAAACAATCCATTCACTCAAAGGGAAGTATGGTTGACTGGGGAAACACCAATTTAGAAGATCTGCACTGTCTCCAGGAAGGAGTGTTTTAAACTCCTAATAATGGATTGGCAGAAATAATAGTAATTAGTTCTGATTCCCATATTTTTCTTGGAAGCCATGTAATAAAATAAAGAAAAATATGTGTATGAATATATGTGTGTGTATGGAAAATATAAAACCAAGACTAGTAAGAGAAACTTCATATTAAAATTTATTGAATGTATGCAAACATTTGGGGGGTCTCCTGGTCAAATTCTAATAGATATATTGCTAGGCTCCCTCACACTCACAAGCAGTTCTCAGAAATCATCAAGGTGTTAGAGAATCTATTTCTGTTTTTATAATATTTCTTCAGAAATAAAAATATCCATAGGAGTTAGATTTCACACAGAGTTTCTCCCGTTCAGATTTCCATCATATTCAAGTTCATATGTTTCCAAGTTCAGGTCTTCATCAGACTACAGTTGCTTCAGACACTGATCTTTGGACGAGTCCTCTCAAAGCCCTTCTTAGGTTTCTAATTTCTAACAAACCAATATCATAATCCTTGTTGCTGTAAATGAGAGGCAGTCAGGACACCATTGTAGTGTTTCATGAACTTCTAGAGCATCACAGAAAACTCAGGAAATTAGTTTTTCATTTCAAAGGATACTTCAGGATAGGTATAAATGAACAGTCAGATGGAATCAGGGCAGAGGATGCGGTATGGGGAAGAGACTGTGAACTGCCTTGGTCTCTATAAATCTGCCACTTGCACATGAATCCTCACATATTCACAACTGCTGATACTTTGTGACATGCATAGTGAAGCCTCTCCTCTCCCAGAATCCACGAGCTGGTACTAGAAGTCTTATTCTTTATCCCTATTGGTTTCTCTGAACACCAGTCCCTGTTCACAGGTATTTTCCAAAATTTACCTCGTTAATTCAGGTATTCATTCAGGTATTCAGGTACCTCATTCACAACTCCACCCAGCAGACCAGACTACCACAACCCGGATCATCGACACCCAACCTGCAGCAGATTTTTTTTCAATCCGGCCCAGGTATGCTGAACCAGAGACTCTCAGACATGGGGCAGAGCTGCTACTTGCTCTCCCTGTGGCCTGCTGCTCATGAGGCGCCGGGGAGGCATGGCGGGGGCCTAGCCCTGGCCTGCTACCCCAGCAGAGCCTCACAACAAGCCAGACCACCCTCCCCTACTCCATGGGGTCCACTATTTTCCATATCCGGACTTCCCTCCTGTCACAACTCCACCCAGCAGACCAGACTATCACAGCCCGGATCATGCGGTTCATCAACATATGCTTTATTTAGAGGTGACTACAACAGTATGCTGCCCGCATGGCAAGCCTGGCAAGCAGCTCATGTAGTATTTGACATGCCAAATACCAGTAACATTTATATTAGGTCATTCCCATGACCTAATATAATGGTTTGAGGCTCTTTATGTTCCTGGAGCAAGCAGATGCCTTTGGGTTCTACTAGAGTGAGAAAGGACATATGGAGATATTACTGGTGCCCGCACTAGCAAATAGATGATTAATGGGAAGATAGTGATAGTGACCTCCTTCATATGGAAAAAGATTTCACTAACATTCTGAACAGAAGGAAGCTCAGAATCTCTGGGAGCAGAGGGTCAAGAACTCTGGGTCATGTGACTTAGCTGTAGAGTGTCTGATTGGCAGCAGAGGATCTGAGACATACACAAAAAGTTTTTCTTGGATAAAGAAAATCTGTGTATTAAAATATTTTTCCATATGAATGCTTAGATACACACATGTGCATATATTTCATAAAAATAACAATATTGCAATTCATAAAATTAATTCAGATTGTGAGGCAAGTCTCATAAAATGTTGCAACAATGCATGGCTAGAACACAAAATCTTCAAGGAATAGGTATTTTTTGTCTTATAAGAAAAAGTGGAATTCCCTTTGGATGGAAATTGCAATGATTAGGTCTTAATCACAACTCTGGAATCTGCAGAGAGAAAGTATAAAAGTAGTGAGAGGAGGTAGAACAGTGAAAACACTGTTTTCATCAGAAAAAAAAAATACATTCTGAAAGAAAATGTTTTATTTTAGTAGAATAGTGAAATACAGCAACAAACAAATATGCATTCAATGGAAAATGTTTAATTTGGCAGTAATACCACTTTACAATGTGGGATCTCTGCCTATGAGAAGTGCAGAAAGAGCTAATGGCTGGCAATAGAACAGTTCATAAACCTGATAAATCCTTAGAGGCATAGAGGTGTGGCTTCTCAAATATGGCAGGTATTTATAAAATAAATTTTAATGTAACAATAGATGGTATAGCCCTCGACATGGAGGAAAATATAGCTTGAAATGCAGTCATTTGGTTCAACATTAACTCAACAGGAAACTCTTGTGAGTACACAGTTCTTGAAAAATGCAATCCCTTTGAATAGTTGTAGCAAGAAGAATTAGCATAAGAGTCACATAAAGGCACTAAGAGAACAAAGGGGAAAGTGTTTGCATAAGAAAAAATGAGAAAAGAAAGAGAGAGTTAAAATCTTTTTTTGGCATTTTTTTTATACATCACTAAATGTTCTCATAAATAAAATTTCTGTCAAGTTGAAAGGGCACAGCATAGCATCTATCTGCAAAATCTGATTCTAAGAAAGTGAAAATCAAGACATGTTCTGGTAATGTTATTGGACATCAGAGGAGATTTTTTCCTCCTAAATTTAAAGTAGCATGATTATAAAACATTTTTCTATGCTGAAATAAGATGAGATTTTTGACAAAGAATAAAGAATAATGAGGTATGGTTTCTGGATATTGTGAGAGATTTGAGCTCATTTATGGAGGGAGGGATCATTGGGCAGATAAAGAGAATATTTCATGAGGATCAGAAAAACAACAAAAAGAAGTGGATATTGGACTTCACTGACTTAGTCGTGAGAGAGTTGAAATGTTTCCATCTGACAGTTTCTATTATCACCATGAAATAGGAGGTAATTATCAGCTGAGTTTCTGTACTTGATCCTGCTAAGAAATGAGGAATACTTAAAAAAAAAGTAGGGAAAAGGTGAAAATGTCCTTGTACAAAAAAGGGGTATTAATGCGAAGCATTTTTTAAAGGTGATAAAAACGCTATAAGGGGAGCATATAAAATGGCACGAGAGAGCTCAAAAGTCGATCCTAGAGTGTTGCAGGACACCTAAAAGCCTAGGCCTCTGCATCTGCCCTGGATTGCCTCCTGCAGGTCACTTCATAGATAGGGGGGTTGTCTGAATGTGGCAGTCTTATCTGACCATGTATTCTATACTGGCTGGTATAAATATTCTCACATGCTACCACAATCATCGTGGAACTAGCTAGATCTTACCAGCATATTTGCCTGGCCACGTTGGATCTCTAAGTAATTAGACCAGAGAGAAATGCTGTTTGCCTCCAAGCAAGTGAGCATGGCTCCCTGATAACTCAAAGGCAACTAAAATACAAAACTACCGTGAAGTAGACTAGACTCTTGTGAAGGCTTGGAGAAATATTTAACTGGCATTAGTATTAGTCTTTGGTACAGAGACATGCCATCTCAGAAACACCCTTCTCTACCCTATAAAGGTAATTCCAGGCAGATCTTAGCTCTAGACATTAGGTGAGGTGCTGGGAGAAATTACCTGAGGGCATTTGATCCTTCCTGCCAGGGGAAGTTACATTTAGCTTATAGCTTCTCCCAGCTCTGTTAGGAGGCTTTTAATTAGCTCTGGGTCCTTGTAAACAACCAGATGGCCTCCTGAAGTTGCTACATTCTATAGAGCTATTTTCCTGGATTTCTAGATATAAAATAAGCTGCAAGAAGAAAGAAGCTCTCTCTTTCTTCCCCCTTTTGCCATTTCGGCTTCCCTTGGTGTTTTGCTTCTCCGTCCTCTCCATTCTCTGTTGGGCCTCAACACGTGGTGGCAGCCATCTTGGCCTACACATGACTGGGGCCTAGCTGGGAACCCAGAGTCTGGAGGTTTTCCCTGCTCTTGGATTGTATATTGGAACCTGTGATAGTAAAGCCCTTTTAAAACTGCATCGGATTCCTGAGTCTTCATCCATTCCCCGCCCGGCTTCAGAGGTAGAAGGGAACTCACTTTCTGGCACTGTTGGGGACCTTGGCGGTGCTCCCTGACACTAGAGATGTTAAAATGTTATAATATTCATATAAATGATAAGTAGCATATCACTAAATATTGACTAAAATTCATACCCTCATACTCCTCCTTCAATCCAAAGGGCAAATACTGATTGTTTTTTTCAAATATTGGGTCTGAAGAGATAGTGCAGCAGTAAGAGTTCTTGCTTGTGGATAAATCAGGTTTAATCACCAACACTCCATATGGTCTTCTGTCTCCTCAGGAGAAATCCCTGAGTGTAGAGCACAGAGTAATCCCTGAGAACTACCAGGCATTGCCCCAAATGAGCAAAAATTATAATGGAAAAGTTTTGGCCTTGTCTTTTCTTTTAGGATGAAACAAAGGGTTATGCAATGCGATACAGAAACACCTATTCTCAAGCTTCCCAAATCATCACAGACTCTTTGGTAGCATAAATAGCTGCTGAACCTAACAATTTCAATGATAGTTTGATGGGCTAAGTTTGAGGTGAACGAAAGTCATTTGAAATATGCATTTCAGAGTGTGCTGGTTTGATGTGAATGAAAGAATTTGATGAAAAAAGAAAGCCATACTTTGGAATGCACAGATTATTATAATATCAGATTATAAATTATATATTTTTTTCAATTTAATTGACTAATCATAAGGTATTTCCCTAATACTTGGGAACTAATCAGGAATGTACAAAATAACAATAAATTAGAAAAATAAAAATGGCATCACTGTAGTTACTGAATTTTCAAAGTTCCTTTTCATATGCCAGAAAATCAAAGTGGTGCTTAAAAGGGGAAATACAACATTACAACAGTATGAAAAAAAAACAACAGATACAAAAGCAGTCCACAGAATGGGAAAGAATATTCACCCAATATACATCCGATAAGGGTTAATATCCAGGATATATCAGGCACTGGTAGAACTTTACAAGAAGAAAACAAACAACCCCATCAAAAAATGGGGAGAAGAAATGAACAGAAACTTCAGCAAGGAAGAAATTCGAATGGCCAAAAAACATATGAAAAAATGCTCATCATCACTAATCATCAGAGAGATGCAAATCAAAACAACGATGAGATACCACTTTACACCACAGAGACTGGCACACATTCAAAAGAACAAGAACAACAAGTGCTGGCATGGGTGTGGGGAAAAGGGGACACTCATCCATTGTTGGTGGGAATGCCGGCTGGTACAGCCTTTCTGGAAAACAATATGGACTTTCCTCCAAAGACTAGAAATTGAACTCCCATTTGACCCAGCGATACCACTCCTGGGAATTTATTCTGGGAAGCCAAAAATACGCAGCGGAAACACCATCCCTACTTTTATGTTCATAGCAGCATTATTCACAATAGCCAGAATCTGGAAGCAACCAGAGTGCCCGAAAATCGATGACTGGATAAAGAAGCTTTGGTACATCTACACAATGGAATACTATGCAGCTGTTAGGAAAAATGAAGTTATAAAATTTGCCTATAAATGGATGGACATGGAGAAGATTATGTTGAGCGAAATTAGCCAGAAGGAGAGAGACAGATACAAGAATGACTGCATTTATCTGCATAACATAAATATATAGGTACATATTATGATACCAATATCCAAGATCAAGTGAAACATATATCAGGAGGTCCTGTCAAAGGTGGAAATTATCACAAACGTGTGGGATTCAGAGGCTAGGTAAGACAGAAATGGAACAGTGTGCTGACAATTGTTGAGGGTACTAATGCCAACCTAGAACTGAGCATTAAATAGAGGCAAAAAGATACACATGACAACCCTTTAATGTATGTTCTGTAATTCATAGTCTAGAAGGGAAGGAAAAGAGAAAGAGAGAGTAATGGAAAGAAATCAAGAACCTGCCATGGAGCAGGGCTGGGGAGGGAGGGAACCGGGGATGTTGGTGGTGGGAGATGGGCACTGGTGGCGGGATGGGTGCTGCAACACTGTTTGACAAAAACCCAAATATGAACTTTTTAATTGTATATCCTTGTAATTTTAAAAATATAAAAAATTAAAAAAA
>JAJIBD010010216.1:0-84818 GCA_021461705.1 Cryptotis parvus | reverse complement strand
CTCTCTCTCCTCTCCTCTCTCCCCCTTTCTCTCGCCTGACTGTCTCCCTCTCTCTTCCCTCCTGCCTCCCCTCTTTCTTCCATTTGTTTGAGCTAATTCTCGTAGCTCTTGGAGAATAAGGGACCATGACCCGGACCAACCCGGCACCTGCCCTCAGCACCTCCGGGCACAAGACGTGAGGGTGGCAGGCAGCTCCCGGAGGCCCTGGGCTGCTCTGGCAGGCGCGTGGGCAGTGTGCACGAGGCACTCTCCGGGGCCGTCTGGCCTTTGGCCTCCTCCTGGCCCACCTCGGGAAAGGTGGACTGTCCGGCCGGAGGGAGTGCTCAGGGCCTGAATGCGGCCTTGGCATGCCTGAGACCCCGGTTCCATTCCCCAGATCACCGCATCCGCCGCCGGGCGCCACCAGCAGCGCAACCCCGGAGCCACACGCCCGGGCACTGCTGGGTGTGGTCCCGGAAGTGCTTTCAAAGGGTATTAATCACGGGATGGCAGAGAATGAGTGCCAAGACTTCTGCAGCCCCTGCAGGTCAGTGGAAGCCCCCCGGGCCCCAGCTCGCTACTGACCCGAAGCGGGGTGGGGAGACCCCACCGCCCAGTCGCCGCTCTCCTTTTTTCTCTTCCTGTCTGAGGTTCCTGTAATTTATTTGATGCTCATCCTTCAGGGCGCTGCACGTGGCCGGGCCGGGCTTGTGTGTCTTCCTGCGGTGACTGTCCAAAGATCCCCTCCTCCCACGATTCTGAGACATTCCTCACTGTTTTTTACTAAATATCAAGTGTTCTTTGACAATTTTGGTGCTCACGTGGTGTTTGGGGGACACAGTGGAACGAACCTGTCTTTATACCTGAAAGATTGTTTTTAAACTCAGATCAAATGTGCCTTAATTAAAAAAAAATTTTTTTTCATGTAGATTTTGAACAGGACTAGACCTTCGTTTTAATATCCACCCTTGGAGATCTGCTTATTTGTAAATAGCCTCTCGCTCATCTGGGAAAATAAACCAGTGAACAATATTTTTCTATCGGTACTTGGAAGCACTTTCTTGTCTCTTTTCTCCTGTTCTAGCTGGAGAGTTGGATTACTTTTTGGAGAGTAAAAGAAATTACTGAAACGCTGACTCAGAAGTTGTTCCAGTTCTTGAGGGGTGTCGCGGTGGCCTGCGGCAGAGCCGGGGAGGGGAACGGGCATTCTTGAGCCGCTGCTGTGGTCTCCTGGAGCGAGCTCAACCTGAATCCTCTCCTCTGCCGAGTCTGCCCTCTCTGGGGAAGAAAAAGAACCTGTCTGAGCCCCACCTCTAACGCAGATTAGAATCTGCACTGGGCTTCTCTGGGTTTATCAGAAAAGCCTCTGGTTACAGGGGCAAACCGCGTATAAGCCTAGAATCAAAAGCAGGATTAGGGCCTGGGAGACAGTACCTGGACGAAGACCCAAGCCTGGGAGGGTCCCTGGCAATCTTCAGGCCCACTTGGGAGCTGCCCCTGTGCCCACACCCTCCCCCAGCACCACCGGCAGCTCTTGGAGGCCCAAGGAGCCTGCTTGGAGGAGGCCGGGCCTGTCCCAGGACAGGAGCTGAGGTCTGGCTGCTCTCAGCCTAATTGCTGTTTGTTTCTTTCAGTGGCCTGTTTGTCCTTCCAGGGGTGGGAAATGTGCATTTTTTTTTCTCTAGGAGCCACATCCTGGAGTGCTCAGACTGATTAAACCTGGAGTTGCAGGAAAGATTCTGCTTTTCACTGGGTGGCCCCTGAGTTGGGGGTGGGGCGTGGAACCTGGGGCCTCGCGCCTGCCAGGCACAGCCTCCTCGGGAGCTGGTCTCAGGGGCCCATTTCCGGTGCTGGTCTCCAGCACTGGTCTCCGGTGCTGGTGTCCGGGTGCTGTTCTCGGGGTGCTGTCTCCGGGCACTGTTCTCGGGGTGCTGGTCTCCGGGCACTGTTCTCGGGGTGCTGTTCTCTCAGTCTGGTCTCTCCAAACATCCTGGTAATGGTTCCTGCCCCCCCCTCCCCCTCGGCACGCCCCTCCCACCCTGTTCCTGGAATCCTTTCCATGAACCCCCACACCTTATTGCTCTGTCCTCTCTGCTCTGGGCCCAGTTTCCTCTGCATTAAACTATGAAATGTTGTGAAATGCAGATAGCCCGGGGGCCCTGAGAGCCTCGGCAGGAGAAGGGGAAGGGGCTGTTGTGGATTGCAGCCGAAGCCTCGGGGTCCCCGGCTGGGACCACACCATCGAGCTCATGGTACGCTCCAGTGCTTTCCCCTGGGACTAGGGGGCACACATGTGACCCTTCGGGCTGCAGAGGGCTCTCCATGCCTGGAAGCTGTGCCCCCTTTCTGGGGGGTCAGAACAGGGGTGGGGGGGGCTGGCGCACATGCATAGGAGGAGCCCAGACCCCTGAGCCCGGTCCCCAGCCTGGTGGGGAGATGGTTCAAGTGACACCAACAGGACTCGGCGCCTACGCTCTGGGTGCCCCGGATGGTCCCCTAGTCAAGTGTGGGGGGGCGTAGAGGTAGGACAGCAGGGAGGACGCCGGAGGACCCTACCGTGGACACGGTCAGCCCTGGTTTGATCCTGGCACCCCGCGACCCCTGAGCCCCTCCAGAAGTGGTTCTTGCTCAGAGCCAGGTGTGACCAATCCCCCCCAACCACACTTCTTTTTTTGCCTGTTTGGTTTGGTTCGGGGGCTACTGCTGTTGCTGCTCCAGATTCACCTCTAACAGGCTTCAGGGGACCCTCTGGGTCGCTGAGGGTGGACCCCAGGTCAGCCTTTGAGCAAGGCCAGCACACTGCCCACTGTTGCTATGGCCTTGTTTTCTGTATGTATGTGATTTGAGCCACACCCCCGCGATGCTCAGGGGTTACTCCTGGCTCTGCACTCAGGAATTACTCCTGGTGGTGCTCAGGGACCATATGGGATCAAACACAACTCAGCTGCTTGCAAGGCAAATGCCCTCCCTGCTGTGCTGTCGCTCCAGCCCTGCTCGGCCCTGCACACCGGGACCCGGAGCTGCCGGCGGCTCTTTCTCACTGAACATTGTCCTGAGCTCCGCTCACGAGGTCAGCGCTGCCCTTCAGAGCCTGGATCATCTTGGAGAGATGCTCAGTGGAACGTTCCAGCACAGCGACTCCTCCTGCCTGAGTCACCCCGAGGCGGGGCGAGAAGGCAGACAGCTGCTCCCATGACTCAGAGCCGCACTCCCAGACAGACGCAGACAGACAGGCAGCCGTGGTCTGGGGGAACCCCGAGCCTTCCTCCCTGACCCAGGGGCAGAGGCGAGGAGCGGGAAGTGTCAGGGGATGGATGGTAGGGATCCTCCCAGGATAATGGGGAGCCGAAGTGCGGGCAAGGCGCGGGAAGGGCCCGGTGAGTCCGCGCTGCCTGCCTGGAGACCGCCGCCGCCGAGTCACCCCCTTTAACTGCACCATCAGTGCTTTTCTGCGAGCCCCCCCGCTGAGCCCGCTGGGCCGTCTGTTTCCCAGTAGGTGAGACTGGACACAGACCAGATTTACGGGTGGAGATTTGACCCTCCGTTTAGAGCTACAGGGGGCTGGAAGTTGGGCCCCTTGCCATGTTCTTTTTTGCATTTTTTTTTTGTCGTGGGGGCCGTGCCTGATGGTGCTCCAGGCTTACTCCTGCTCTGCTCAGAAACTGCTCCTGGTGGTGTCAGAGGTCAAACCAGGTCGGCAGCATGCAAGGCGAGCGCCTTTGCCACTGTCTGGCTTCTCCGCCTCATTCATTTTTTTAAAAAATATTTTTAGGCAGGGCCGGAGCTAGTGCAGCAGGGAAGGCGCCTGCCTTACATGTCGCCAACCCAGGTTTGATCTCTCACATCCCATATGGTCCCCCAGCACTGCCAGGAGTAATTCCTCAGGGCAGAACCAGGAGTAAGCCTTGAGCATTGCTAGTCTGACCCAAAATTTTGCAAAGCAAATGCCCTCCCTGCTGAACAATTGCTCTGGCTCCTGTTATTTATTTTTTTAAGCTGGGCTAACCGGCATGTCACTGGCTGGCACAGGCTTTTGTAGCCCACAGAGAACTGTGACATCACACGCGTGACATGTGCCCAGGCTCCAAAAGGGGCCCCATCAGACATGTTATCTGTCCTGTACCATGAGCATGTGTGTGACATGTTATCTGTCCCAGATCCATGAGTATGCATGTGGCATGTTATCCTGTCCTGTATTCCATGAGCATGTGTGTGACATGTTATCTGTCCCGTATCCATGAGTATGCGTGTGGCATGTTATTTGTCCTGTATTCCATGAGCACATGTGTGACATGTTATTTGTCCTGTATTCTGTGAGTACATGTGACATGTTATCTGACCTGTTCATGAGCACACATGTGACATGTTATCTGACCTGTTTGTGAACACATGTATGACATGTTCATGTTATCTGCCCTGTATTCTGCGGGCACGTGTGTGACGTGGTTATCTGTCCTGTATTCTGTGAGCATGCGTGTAACATGTTATCTGACCTATATTCCCTGAGCCCGTGAGTGACGTGTTATCTGCCCTGTATTCCGTGAGCACGTGAGTGACGTGTTATCTGTCCTGTATTCTGTGAGCACGTGGAGTGACGGTGTTATCTGTCCCATATTCTGTGAGCACATGTGTGACGTGTTATCTGTCCCATATTCTGTGAGCACATGTGTGACGTGTTATCTGTCCCATATTCCGTGAGCACATGTGTGACATGTTATCTGTCCTGTATTCTGTGAGCACGCGTGTGACGTGGTTACCTGTCCCGTATTCCGTGAGCACGCGGCGGTGACGTGTCATCCCGTATTCCATGAGCATGTGTGTGACTTGTTATCATCCCGTATTCCATGAGCACGCGCGTGTGACGTGTTATCGTCCCGTATACCGTGAGCATGCGTGTGACGTGTTATCTGTCCCATATGCCATGAGACACGTGTGTGACGTGGTTGTCTGTCCCATATTTTCGTGAGCACACGTGTGACGTGTTACCTGTCCTGTATTCCGTGAGCACACGGGTGTGATGTGTTATCGTCCCGTATTCCGTGAGCACGCTGTAGACTTGTTACCTGCCCCGTATCCCGATGATGCAGGCTGGAGAAAGCAACTGCGAGGCCCCAAACCCGCAGGAGAGAAACTGCGCTTGCCGGCCCAGATTGTCTTCGTCAGGGCTGGGAGTTTATAAGAAACGCATTAGAAGTGCGTCTGCGGGTCAAGGGTCGCACTCCTGCAACACAGACCCCCGAGACAGCCTTTGAGGTGAAAAACAATCAAACTGCTTTCGGGTTCGGGCGAGCACCCGCCGCCATCCCTGAGGGAATGCTCTGGCCTCGCACCGGGCAGCGCACTTTACGGGGGCACGTCCACAGGCCCTCCGGGTGACGCCACCCTCCAGCCCCCCCGACGCCGGGGCGCTGTCCCCCGGTTTACAGGATGGGCAGTTGGGGCAGCCTCAGCGTCAGGACACTCAGAGCTAATGGAAGGCAGGTCCAGAATCCATGCTTGGCATCTTTCTCCAGAGTCCATGCCGGCATGTGTGTGTGTGTGGGGTGGGTGTGTGTGCACACATGTGTGCTTGTGTGTTTTCATGTATGTGTGTGTCTGTTGGTCAGGAAGATTTGAGGTTGTCGGCTCATGGCCTGCCACGAGGGTCAGCCCTTATTTGGGTTTTGTTTGTCCTTTTGGTTTTGGGGCCACACCTGGTGGTATTCAGGCGTCATTCCCGGTGGTGCCGGGCGTGGCCTGCCGAGCCTAGTGAGTCCCCTCGACCCCCCACCCTCCCCCACACCGCAGAAAAGCCATGAATAGAACAAAGTCAGAAATATCTTCTCAGGGCCGGAGTGATAGTACAGCAGGGAAGGAATTTGCCTTGCACGCTGCCAACCTGTGTTCGATCCCCCGGCATCCCATATGGTCCCCCAAGCACCGCCAGGAGTAATTCCTGAGTGCAGAGAAAGCAGTAACCCCTGGGCATCGCAAGATGTGACCAAAAAGAAAGCAAAAAAAAAATTAAATATTTTCTCTCATTCCTTGAGGCCCGTCTGAAGGTATGGAGCGATCACTTCTGTGTGCGTGGGCAGACCTTGTGCCTGAGGCTGATCTGGAGCTGGGGTCTGCCCTGGGGCTGGTCTGGAGCTGGGGTCTGCCCTGGGGCTGGTCTGGAGCTGGGGTCTGCCCTGGGGCTGGTCTGGAGCTGGGGTCTGCCCTGGGGCTGGTCTGGAGCTGGGGTCTGCCCTGGGGCTGGTCTGGAGCTGGGGTCTGCCCTGGGGCTGGTCTGGAGCTGGGGTCTGCCCTGGGGCTGGTCTGGAGCTGGGGTCTGCCCTGGGGCTGATCTGGAGCTGGCGTCTGCCCCGTGCAAGTCCCGCCCCAGCCCTGTGTCGCCGCCCGCCCATCACCCATCAGTGCTGTCATTTTAAACGTTTGTTCTGCTTTTCTTTGCTTTCTTTTTTTTTTTTTTTTTTTTTTTTTTTTTTGAGTCACACTGGAGCTGCTCAGGGGTGACTCCTGGCTCTGCACTCGGGAATTACACCTGGTGGTGCTCGGGGCACCCTATGGGATGCCGGGATCGAACCCAACTCAGCCACCTACAGTGCAGGGCCAGCACCCTCCCCGCTTTACTATCACTCCAGTCTCTCTATCTCTTTACTATCACTCCAGTTCTACTTTGTACAAGCCTGTAGGGCCGGGAGGTTGGGTTATACCAGGTGGTGCCGGGAACCATCTGAGGGGCCAGGATTGGAATCAGGGTCAGCCGCCAGTTACACACAGGACAAGTGTGTTTGTGGCCCCAAAACACCGCTCTGGTTCCCCGTCCCTACAAAAAAAAGTTTTATTTATTCATTTTGTGGTTTTGAGTCGTACCAAGCAGTGCTCAGGGTTTGCTCCTGGCTCTGTGCTCCGGGATCAGTCCTGGTGGAGCTCCAGGAAGTAGGTGAGGTATCAGGGACCAGACTCGGGTCAGCCGTGTGCCAGGCCAGTGCCCCAGCCACTGTACTGTCGCCCACATTTCTGGCCATGTGGCTCCCCAAGTGTCAGAGGGTCTCAGCAGAGGACACATCAGGACGTGGTAGGACCTTTCTAGCACCTTCTGATACCCCCTCTACCTGCACGGCAGAGTCTGGCAAGCTACTCGTGTCGTATTTGATATGCCAGATACCAGTAACAATTATAGACCTCATTCCCACGACCTGATGGAATGGTTTGAGGCTCTTTATGTTCCGGGAGCAAGCAGTGTCCTTGAGCTCTACTTGCGTGAGACAGGTCATATGGAGATGTTACTGGTGCCCGCTCGAGCAAATCGATGATGAACGGGAAGATGGCATCAGCAGAGAGCGCCAGTGAGAGCATCAGCGCGGGCGGTATTCAGGGTTACCCGGTGCGGTGCGAGTGGGGAGACCTGTCAGATCAGCCTTCTAAGACAGGCACGGTGCCGTGCACTGCCAAAGAACAAGAGCAGCGACAGCAGGCATGCAGCAGCCAAATACAGAACCCAAGACAAGGAAGAACATGTTGGCGCTGGAAGGTGGCCAGAAATGAGCCGATTCCGGGAGGAGATTTTACCTTTAAAAGAGGGAACGAAGAGGCTGGGATGATAGTCCAGCGGGTAAAAGCACTTCCTTACACGTGGCCGGCCGGGACTCGATCTCCAGCACCATATGTGGTCCCTGAGCCTGCCAGGAGGGATCCCTGAGCACAGAGCCAGGAGTAATCCCCTGTGCACAGCCGGTTGGCCCCACCCCCACCCCAAGGAACAGAGGGGCCAGAGAGATGGTCCAGTGGATAGGGCACTTGCCTTACACACGGACGCCCCAGCTTCAGTCCCCGACACCGCATAGGAGTGATCCCTGAGCACAGCTGGCTGCAACTCAAAGCCCAAATGTAACAGCAGGGGCCGGAGCGAAGCACAAGAGTGGAGGGCACCTGCCGACCCGGGTTCCACCCCCTGGCACCCCACAGGGGCACCTGCCGCCCGGGTTCCACCCCTGGCACCCCACAGGGGCACCTGCCGACCGGGTTCCACCCCTGGCACCCCACAGGGGCACCTGCCGACCTGGTTCCACCCTGGCACCCCACAGGGGCACCTGCCGACCCGGGTTCCACCCTGGCACCCCACAGGGGCACCTGCCGACCCGGGTTCCACCCCTGGCACCCCACAGGGGCACCTGCCACCCGGTTCCACCCCTGGCACCCCCAGGGGCACCTGCCGACCGGGTCCCACCCCCCTGGCACCCCACAGGGGCACCTGCCGACCCGGTTCCACCCCTGGCACCCCACAGGGGCACCTGCCGACCGGGTTCCACCCCTGGCACCCCACAGGGGCACCTGCCGACCGGGTTCCACCCTGGCACCCCACAGGGGCACCTGCCGACCCGGGTTCCACCCCTTGGCACCCCACAGGGGCACCTGCTGACCCGGGTTCCACCCCTGGCACCCACAGGGGGCACCTGCCGACCCGGGTTCCATCCCTGGCACCCCACAGGGGAGTCAGCGCTGAGCTGAGCTGTGACTCGGGGCTTGGAGGGTCGAGGCCCGCCTGAAGCCCTGCTGCTGCCCTCCAGGAACCCCTTTGGGTTGGCACCCAGCGTCTGCCGTGGGGTGAGCCTGGAGGGGGTGTGAGGCGGATGCCCTCTCGGGCCCGGCCTGGAGTCTCGGCCTTCGTTTCCTGCTCGGTGGCTGCCTGTCCTGGGGCTGCAGAAACTGCCCGGAGCGGGCCTGAACGGGGGAGCCGGCGTGAGCGGGCACCCGCGGCCGAGCGCTGGAGCCAGCCGCAGCTCCCAGAGGGGCTCACGTTTCTGTCCTGGCAGGACGCCGGGGTGGGGGTCAGCCGGGACAGCACAGACGCCTTTGTTTGTCCCTCTGCTCTCAGAGCTTGGATCCCGCCCTGGCCGGCCCCAGAGTCGCCGGCTGGTTTCCGCCACAGCCAGAGCAGCTCCAGCCATGCAGAGGGGCCTTGGGAGCCCCCTCTGGTTCTGGGGCTGCCGCCATGGGACTTCTGCTGGGTACTTCTCTGAAATCACCCCTGGGCTCCCTGACCACTGGACTTCCCGGTCCCCCCACCCCAGGGTCTGGAGACGCGTCTGTGAGTCACTTAGACTTTCCACATGAACCAGTGGCTGCTGAAGATGAGCAACTGTCGTCTTGGCGGCTGAGCGGTGACCCCCATCCCGGCCCCCTGGCCCAGAGCAAGGACAGACCCTGTGATGTCCACAAGGGCCCAGGCAGTGCCTCGTGGTCTCTTGTATGTGGGATGAGCCCTTGGAAGGACAGTCCAGCAGCAGGGGGAGGGGTGTGGGGACCCATAGGCACAGGGCCACGGCGCGGGGCTCTGGGCACCTCAGCCTCCCCCAGTGCTCACTCGAAAGGCCCAGCCGCCATGACCAGGACAGAGACTTGGCTTCTATACAGCGGCGAAATAAAATGGGTTAATTGCCTCTGAGAGCGAGAGCGAGAGAGAGAGGGAGAGAATGAAGGAAGGAGGAAGGGAGGGAGGGAGAGAGAGGAGGGAGAGACGGAGCGAGTAAGCAAAAGAGCGAGTGAGAGAGAGCTAGAGAGAGGAGAGGAGAGAGCAAGAGGGAGAGAGGAGAGAGGCGAGAGGGAGAGAGGAGAGAGCAAGAGGGAGAGAGGAGAGAGGAGAGGAAGAGGAGAGAGAAGGAGAGGAGAGAGAGAGGGGAGAGAGAGAGAGAGAGCACGAGCGAGCGGTCACCAAATGGACCGGGACTCTGCTTCCCTATCATCCACCACTCTGACCGGCTCCTCCCATCGCACAAAGGCTCTTTGTTCTCAGAGTTCAGAGCCAGCCTGCCCAGTGGACACGGCCTGACCCTTACAAGGAGCCCAGGGCCACAAGTCTGGGCTGCAACGGCATTCAGGGACGACCTTCAGAAGCGACGGGGGTCGGGGTGCAGGGACCACTCCAGACCCCCGAGCCGCCTCCCCCAGGATTAAATTGTTCCTTTTACTTCTCCCTTGCTGGGATCAGACCCGGTGTTCATACATGCCAGGCTGGTGCCAGCTGCGCCCTCCCTCAGCTTTGGGCGTGCCCTGCCCAGCCCATCGGAAGCTTATCAGGGTGAACGTCCAGCTTAGATCTGGGAGGTGTGAGTGGACGTGCCTGCTGGGTCCAGGGGCCCACATGGTGTGGGGTTGAACCCAGCCGGGGCTCAGCGTGAGCACATACACCGCACACACGCCCCTGGGTACACTCATTCCAGCCGTTTCTTTCCTTTGTTTTTAGTTTTGTGGCCACGCCCAGACATTCACGGCTTGCTTTTATTTTTCTTTTGGCTTTTTGGGTCACACCTGGCAGTGCTCAGGGGTTACTCCTGGCTCTGCACTCAGGGTTACTCGGGGTGGTGCTCGAGGAGCCTTAAAGTGGAAGGAGTCAAAACCGGGCCCCACGCCAACAAGCACGTGTCCCTGCCCACTGAGCTCATTTTCTGCCCCCAATCAGATTTTTGTGTAAGAAAAAGGTTTTTTTCCCCACAATGCACAAAGTGAGTGAGAGAGAGGAAAAGTGATGGACACAGGCAGGTTGTGAGGTGGGAAAAGGGAAACGGGACATTGGGGTTGGGAAATGGGCACTAGTGGAGGGACGGTGCTGGAACACTATGACTGAAGCAACCATGAACAGCTTTGTAATGGTCTAACACGGTAATATAATACAAAAATAAATTCCAAAAAATAAAAAAGTAAACAATAAAGAAAGGGAAGAAAGAAAAAGAAAAGGAAAGGAAGAAGGGAGGAAGGGAGGAAGGGAGGGAGAGAGGGAGGAAGGATGGATGGATGGTTTTCCTAATCCAGGTGGTGAATCCAGAGAGCCTGGAGGCCTGGGAGTTGCCGGGTCACCCGAGGTGGGTCAGGGGGCTGGGAGGGGCTGCAGTCTGGAGGGGCGTGACGATGCTTCTGGGAAATGGCGTCTGGGGGCTCAGTGCTTCAGGAACTCAGCGCAGTTCAGACCCCCAACCCTCTGGCGGCGTCTGGGTCCCTCTGCCCGTGAGCCCGCCTGAGTGCCTGCTGCACCCCCAGTGTCTCTCCAGGACCCCTGGGCGGGGTCCCAGCCCCGTCTCAGCCTCGGCAGCAAACACTGAGCACGCCGGCACCTCACAGCCTCCGCTGACCGCCTCTGGGCCCTGTCTCTGCCCTGTGCCCCGCTGACCGCCTCTGGGCACTGTCTCTGCCCTGTGCTATCCCGAGACTCGGTGAAGACCCCCAAGGCCTGGGCACGGAAGCTCTGGGCCTGCATCGTGACAGAGAAAGCCTTGGGGTGGGTTGTGGGGGCGGGGCCCCTTCTCCACCCCTGCACGTCTGCCGACCCTCTTTGATTTTTATTTATTTTTTTTCTTTTTGGGTCACACCCGGCAATGCTCAGGGGTTACTCCTGGCTCTGCACTCAGGAATTACTCCTGGTGGTGCTCGGGAGACCATATGGGATGCTGGGGATCAAACCCGGGCCGAACAGGCCAGCCGCGTGCAAGGCAAACACCCTACCCGCTGGACTATCGCTCCAGCCCCCTGCCGACCCTCTTTGGAAACTGTCACGAGTGAGGGTCCGGTGCGGGAGGCGGGTGAGATGGAAGGTTTGGAAGGGAGCTAGGGGTGTGCAGAGGCCGGCGGCAGACGGTGTGTGGACCAGCTGGCCTCAGGGAGCCGGGGGCCAGGTGTCCTGTAACCGGAGCCCGTACCCTCTGCAGTGGGCACCGGTGAGGGCTGGCCGCAGCCCCGGAGTTAGACGAGGCCCAGGCGGCAGCTGGTTCTCGCAGCCGGGCTCTGTCCTGAGCACCCCAGGGGACCCCAGGACAGCTGCCCCCAGCCCAGAACTTCTCCTCGCTGCCTGTCTGGGGCTGTTTCCGAGCTGCTCGCCACAGTCTGGGCTGCAGCGCCTGGGCCGCGCAGGCCTTTGTTTCGGGACTTTCTCCTCTAAGGCTCCTGGGGGCTGCCGGGGCTTGGGACTCAGTGAAACAGAATCTGAATCTCCTAGGCTGGGGCTGGAGGGTGACACAGAGGGAGGGTGGATCCTTCACGGGCTGGCCCATGTTCAACCCGTAAGGGCCCGAGCACTACGAGGAATCAGCCTGAGCGCAGAGCCAGGAGTGAGTCCTGAGTAAAGAGCCAGGAGTGATCCTCGAGCACAGAGCCAGGAGTGAGCCCCGAGCACAGAGCCAGGAGTCAGCCCGAGCACAGAGCCAGGAGTGAGCCCGAGCACAGAGCCAGGAGTGAGCCCTGAGCACAGAGCCAGGAGTCAGCCCTGAGCACAGAGCCAGGAGTCAGCCCTGAGCACAGAGGCCAGGAGTGAGCCCCGAGCACAGAGCCAGGAGTGAGCCCCCGAGCACAGAGCCAGGAGTCAGCCCCGAGCACAGAGCCAGGAGTCAGCCCGAGCACAGAGCCAGGAGTCAGCCCCGAGCACAGAGCCAGGAGTCAGCCCCGAGCACAGAACCAGGAGTGAGCCCTGAGCACAGAGCCAGGAGTGAGCCCCGAGCACAGAGTCAGGAGTCATCCCTGAGCACAGAGCCAGGAGTCAGCCCCAAGCACAGAGCCAGAAGTGAGCCCCGAGCACAGAGCCAGGAGTGAGCCCCGAGCACAGAGCCAGGAGTGAGCCCCAATCACAGAGCCAGGAGTCAGTCCCGAGCACAGAGCCAGGAATCAGCCCCGAGCACAGAGCCAGGAGTCAGCCCTGAGCGTAGAGCCAGGAGTCAGCCCCGAGCACAGAGCCAGGAGTCAGCCCCGAGCACAGAGCCAGGAGTCAGCCCCGGGCACAGAGCCAGGAGTCAGCCCCGAGCACAGAGCCAGAAGTGAGCCCCGAGCACAGAGCCAGGAGTGAGCCCCGAGCACAGAGCCAGGAGTGAGCCCCGATCACAGAGCCAGGAGTCAGTCCCGAGCACAGAGCCAGGAATCAGCCCCGAGCACAGAGCCAGGAGTCAGCCCTGAGCGCAGAGCCAGGAGTCAGCCCCCGAGCACAGAGCCAGGAGTCAGCCCTGAGCACAGAGCCAGGAGTCAGCCCCGAGCACAGAACCAGGAGTCAGCCCTGAGCACTGTCGGGTATGGCCCCCAAACAGGGATACCCTCAGCCCTCCATGAGGAAGACACTGGCCTTGAACTTGGCCAACCTGGGTTCCGGCCCGCACCTCAGTAGCCAGGAGTGATTCCTGAGGCACAGAGCCCTGAACATGATAAAAAATAATAAGAATTAAAAAAAAGGCTCTTGAAGAGTTTTTCAAGGTACTTAGGGCCACCGTGCTGGTTTCAGAAGGGGACCTTGAAGAGTGGGGGTGAAGGAAGGAAGCGGCTGGCAGTCTAGTGGGGACCCTTGGCAGCCCATGTCAGGAAGCTGTAAACCAAGGAATGTTTGCAGAGACCAGAATCGGATTTGCAAAAGAAGCCGTCCCAGCCCGCTCCCAGACGGAAGGCCGGGCCCGGTCACGCGGACGGAAGGGCCAGGACCGAGAGAACGTCAGTGTGCCAAGCCTTCCGTGCCAACAGCCTGGTGATGACGCCTTTTATTTGTGGGGTGAGGGGTGGGGAACCGGGGTGGGTGCGGCCCAAAAAACCCGGCCCCCGCTTCCTACACCCAGTGATGCTCAGGGCCGACTCCTGCCGGGATTGGGGGACCTTATGCTTCTTTTTTTTTGCTTTTTGGGGTCACACCGGCGATGCTCAGGGGTTCCTCCTGGCTCTGCACTCAGGAGTTACTCCTGGTGGTGCTCAGGGGGACCCTGTGGGATGCTGGGGATCGAACCCGGTCGGCCGCGTGCAAGGCAAACGCCCTCCCCACTGTGCTATCGCTCCAGCCCCTTGGGGACCTTATGGGGTACCGGGATCAAACCTGGGTTGGCTATATTCAAAGCCAGCACTGTCTCCACTGTCTATATCTCTCTGGTTGTTTTGGGGTCACACTTAGTCTGTGCTCAGGGATCCGCTTAGGGTGCTGGAGATCACACCCCTCCCAGCTCCGAGCAATGGCCGGTACCTTACCCTGAGCCGAGGGGCCTCTCAGGTGGGTGAAGGGCTAAGCAGCTGGGAGCAGGACAGGCCCCCATGCCTGTGCCCTCCAGCCGCCTCCTCCAAGGGCTGCTCAAGGCTGGCTGCTTCTGTAGCCAGCGGCTTATCTCGTAAGTAAACAGCTTCCCTGAGCTCAGCCAGTGGCCATAGCAAACGGCCCCGCCCGCAGAGGCCGTGGGAAACCCTTCTGTCTGCAGCTGCGGCCCAGGGCTCAGGCGGGGGTCCTTTGAGGCAGACAGGCCTGCAGGTGACGCCACTGGACCTCACCGGCTCCTTGTGGTACCTCCACTTCCCTTAAGTGGCTCTGCTCAGGGGCGCCACCTGCTGGTGCTCGAGGACAGTACATGGTGCCGGGATTGGGCCATGGTCCAGCCCACTCAGATTGAGTTTTCAGTGTGTTGGTTTGGGGGCTGCCCCTGGCTGTGCTCAGGGCTTACTCTTGGCTCTGTGCGGAGGAATCTCCCAGTGGGGCTCAGGGACCCTATGGGACGCCGAGCATCGAACCCGGTGGGCCAAAGCAAGGCAACCCCCTCCCTGCTGTGCCATGGCTCAGAGACTGCAAGCAGGGTCTCTCCCTGTCTCTGTCTTCCCTGGCAGCCGGTTCAGACCCCCGCAGCTGGGCTGGCACTGGGCTCTGGTCTTAGCGCAGTGGGTGCGACCTCACGACAAAGGCCTCTGGGCCGTCCTGGGTCCCTTCACTCTACCCTGAGCGGGGATGGGTTCGCTGGCAGGCGTCCACTCTGCCTGGGCCTGCCCCTGTCCACCGGCACCGGCCGCGTCCGGGAGCAGCATTTAAAAAGCGTTTTGGTTCTGGCTTTCAAGAAATCAAGACGGAACAAACACCAGCCCCCGCCCCCCAGAGGGAGTGAGCCGCAGCTTTTCCCAGGCTGGGGGTGGGGGGCTCAGGGGCCCTGCCAGGTCGCCCTGGTGAGGACATTTGGGCTGTGTGCGCGCGGGGTGGGCTGGGGCGGCCTTTGTTTCCTAACTGCACGGTGGGGGCAGGGGAGGTCAAGGGCAGCGTCCCGAGGCCAAACCCACGCGCCCCTGCCTGCCCCTTGTGTCCGGCTGGCTCTGCAACAAAGGCCATGGAACATGCTTGCGGGCTCCCCAGCGCCCTTCGGTTGAGAATTAATTAGCTCGCAAGGGCCAGGGCGGGCTTCTGACCACTTCCGGGTGCTGAGGCACTGTCCAGCCCCACTCCCGGCATCCACAGTGGCCAGTGGAGACTGACCCCCCTAGACCAGACCCAAGGGAAGATGGAGTTTCTCTCTCTCTCTCTCTCTCTCTCTCCCTCCTTCATTCTCTCTCTCCTCTCTTTCTCCCTCCCTCCTCTCTTTCTCCTCTCTCTCCCCTCCCTCCCTCCTTCCTTCATTCTCTCTCTCTATCCCTCCCACCCTTTCTCTCTCTCCTCTCTCTCTCTACTTCCCTCCCTCCTTCATTCTCTCTCTCCTCTCCTCTCTCTCCCTCCCTCCTTCATTCTCTCTCTCCTCTCTTTCTCCCTCCCTCCCTTTCTCTCTCCTCTCTCTCCCTCCCCTCCCTCCTTCAATTCTCTCTCTCCTCTCCTCTCTCTCCTCCCTCCCTCCTTCATTCTCTCTCTCTCTCTCTCTCTCTCTCTCTCTCTCTCTCTCTCTCTCTCTCTCTCTCTCTCCCTCTCCCCTCCTCTCATACTCAAGGGCTACTCCTGGCTCAGCACTCAGGAATTGCTCATATGGGATGCCGGAATCGAACCGCGTCAGCGATGTGCAAGGCAAACGCCCTCCCTGCTGTACTATGGCTCTGCCGGAGGCTCTTTTCTTGCTCCAAAGCCAAATGCCCACTGAAACGTCTCCCCCTTGGGCTGTCCCAGGTTAGGGTACCTGAACACTGCGCGCTGGTCGCTCGGGAGGTGCCGGCCAGCAGTGCCCACCTGGGCCACTGGGCCCCAGGCTACTCTGAAAACAACACTCGCCTGTAGTTTGAGGGGGCACTGCTTCTGGTCTCATCTGGGATGTAGACGAACGTGCTTCCTCGTTTAAGCCAATGCTGGACTTCTGCGGCCTCTCCCCGACCCAGCGGCTGTCCTAGGGGCGTCCTGTCCATCTGTACAGCTGCCCAGGCAGACAGGTGGGCCCGTCTGGCTGAGGGCGGGCGACCACTGGTGGTGGGCGCAGGAACTGCAGATGGGGCCCGGTGGGTGGAATCGGCCACACCCCACGTCCCCTCCTGGTCATCCACGCACGCAAACGCCGCACTGAAGGGCTGGTGACGTGTGTGGGGTTCGAATGTCCTTCCTGAGGGGGCCACAGCAGGCGTGCTGTGCTCTCTGGGGTGCCCAGGAGCTTCCTGTGGCCTCATGTCCAGGTTCCCTTGATCAGCGGAAGTGCCAGTGCCGAGAGGCAGATCCGAGCTAGAGGAAGGACCCAAAGGCCTTCCAGGCACCCGCGGTCACTGGGCAGATGTGGTGAGGACAGAGGGGACTTGGGGGCGGGAGGGACCAACAGTGATTGACATGGACAGGCGGCTTGTATCTGGACCCGAATGCTCAGGGACCCTGCAGGGTTTGTTGAAAGGGGACCCAGACCACCCTCCTGCAAAACCAGGCTGAGCCTTACTCCTGGCGGTGCTGGGGGACCCTACGGGTTGCTGGGGATCAAACCGTAGTATGCAAGGCAAGAGCCCTAAGCTCTCAGCTCCGGCCACGTGGCCCGAGACGTGTGCTTGATCCTTAATTACCCCCAAAGGTTCACAGGGAAGCAAACCCAAGGGTGGAAATTCTTAGAGAACCGGGCCTGGGAGGGACGGAAACACCCCACAGTGCCACCTCGTGGTATTTTAGCGGAACTGCCGGGGCCCCAGTTTCCCATGCTTAAGGTTTCCAGTTTAGGTTTCCAGCTTGCGGCCGCTCGGTTCATCAATAAATGCTTTATTTGGAGGTGTTTAAAAGAATTTGCCTCCAGCTGGGCAAGCCTGGCAAGCTTCTCGTGTTGTATTTGATATGCCAAATTCCAGTAACAATTATATTAGGTCATTCCCATGACCTAATATAATAGTTTGAGGCTCTCTATGTTCCTGTAGCAAGCCGATGCCCCTGGCTCTACTGGCATGAGACAGGACATATGGAGATATTACTGGTGCCCGCTCTAGCAAATAGATGATCAACGGGAAGATCGTGATCGTGATCAAGCCTGGGTAATTAAGCATCAAGCACGGCTGCCTCAGGCCGTGGATCCAATATAGAGCGGGAGGGCGCTTGCCTCGTTCCGTGGACCAGAGTTGGAGCCCCGCTATCCCACATTTGGAGGCTCCATAGCTGAATCTGCTCTGGGTCACCCCAGCTTGGTTGGGTCACCCACTGTGGAGTGAGGGGTGCTGGGATATTACGTGGTCTGTCACCAGAGTAAGTCAAGGTTTGTTGCTTTTAGTTAGTTTTTTTTCTTCTCTGCCTTGAGCAGGAAAGGTCCTGAACCCACCCTGCCGTCTCTCTGAGGCCTTCGGAAAGGTTTGCTGGTCTAATCCACCCCACACACCATAGCCCCACATTTCTGAGGGTGCCCCAACCCTGCTCTGCCAGGGAAGGGAAGCAAGATTCAGCTCAAACCCCGCCAAACCGGAATGAAGGAGTCGGCCACCAAGGGACTGAGGCCAGTGTTTTGGCTGTTGTGTACATTTTGGGGGGTCACACCCAGCCATGCTCAGGGGTCCCCCTGGCTCTGCAGTCAGGAATCACTCTGGCGTGATTGGGGGAGAGCCGACGAACAAACCCAACTCTGCTGAATGCCAGGCAAGAGCCCTAACCACCCCGCTGCTGCTGTTTGGCCTAAGCTGTGGGTTCCATCCTTAGTTACCCCAGGCTCAACAATGAAGCGAACCCGAGGCTGGAAACCTTAAGCGTTGGAAAGTTGGGTCCTGGCACTTCCAGAGAAAAGCCACGAGATGGCGCTGGGGGCATTTCCCCAGACCCTTCTGAGAAATGTTCACCCCGGTCCTGACCTCCCTCCAGGACCTGCTATAGCTCCCCAGTGCCCTCAGAATTTCTGCAGAATTTTTTTAAAACATTAAAAGTTCAGGGGCCAGAGCTCTAGTCCAGCAGGGAGGGCGTTTGCCTTGCACGCAGCCGACCCGGTTTGATCCTCGGCATCCCATATGGTCCCCAGCACCGCAGAGCCAGGAGGAACCCCTGAGCATTGCTGGGTGTGACCCCAAAAGAGAAAAATTAAAAAGTTAAATAATAAGATAATTTCTGCCGAGTGGGGCCAGATCCTCGGGTCCTCTCTTCAGCTGACCACTCTGACCTCCATGCTACTGGCTCTGGTTTTTATTTTGAGGTGTGGGTGTTGGTGGCCAGTTTCCAGGAGGTTCGGGGGACCCTACATGGTGCCAGGTGGAGGCTATGCTGACCACAGGAGGCCTGGGCCCTCCGCAGTATGGACTCTCCTGATCCACCTGTATTTTCGGTCTCTGGCTTGGTGACCCCCACACCCGCCAACCAGGCCCCTCTGAGGGTGCCGTCCCTTTCCTTCCCTGAGAGCTTTGGGGTTCCTCGACATGGAAGTGCCCAAGGCCTCTGTTCTCCGTGGAGGAGGCTGGCAGAGGCCAAGATTCAACCCCGGCATCTCCAGATACTTGGCACGAAGGTATCTGCCATCCAAGGAATTGAGGTGGGTTGGTTAGGATTAAGAAGGAAACCATAAAAGAAATACACCATTTGTGAGGACTTTTTATTTGAAAATTCCTGGTTGCCTCCTGGTTCTGTGGACCCTTTCGGATGCTTGGGTTTAAACTGTGTCTGCCACAAGCAAGGCAACTTTTCACGGCTTAAAATTTAAATTAACATTTTATTTATTTGGCTTTTTGGGTCACACCCAGTAATGCTCTATGATTACTCCTGGTTCTGCACTCCGAATGAACACGACCACCCCAGAGGTGCTCGGGATGGGATCCCAGGACCATATGGGGTGCCGGGATTGAACCAGCCGGCTGTGTGCAAGGTAAAGGCCCTCCTCGTGTGCTATAGCTCCGGCCAAAATTCAATTTTTTTTTTTTTTTTTTTTGCTTTTTGGGTCACACCCGGCAATGCTCAGGGTTTCTCCTGACGCTGCACTCAGGAATTACTCCTGGCGGTGCTCAGGGGACCTTATGGGATGCCGGGATTGAACCCGGCCGGCAGGGGCGGCTGTGAGCAAGGCAAACGCCTCTACCCGCTGGGCTATCGCTCCAGCTCCCAAAATTCAACCTTTATCACTACATTGTACCAGAAGGCCCCGTGGAAGCAAGCCTGACCAACCCTTGTGACTCCTGTGTGGGGTAGGCGGCCCTAGAGTCTTGCTATCACCACTTGCGTGTGTGTGCGTGTGTGTTCGGGCCACACCCAACAGTGCTCTGGGGAGCACTCATGGCGTAGCCCAGGGCCTGGCTCAGCACGTTCAGGGCGAGGCCCTCCGCAGGTGACCCGTGCGGGTGCGCTCTGGAGGGAGCACCAGAGCGTCCGGACAGACGGACCAAGGACAGAGTCTGGCGCCGCTGTACCCCCTCCCCGTGGTCTCCCGGCCGTGGCCCACAGCTGGCGGCTGCTTCCTGCCAGGTGACTAACACGGTGACGAGGTCACAAGCTGAGCTGGGGCTCGTCCCGTTTATTTTCTCGGCCCGGGAGCCGCTGCGTCACCCCTTCCCCCTTCCCCGGGGAGGACGTGACTGGGGGTGGGGCGCCTGCGCTCAGCCCGCTCAGGCCCCACTGGGGCTCGTTTCTCCCCCTCCTCTCTCTTCCTCGGACTCTCCCGAGCCAAGACATCGGCTATCTGGCATTCTGCGTGCTCTCAGGGCCGGGAGGGCCCCCTACTTAAGTCCACCCCAAGCCCAGAGAGGGGCCCGTTCCCTGCTCCGGGATGGCCCCCACTTGCCGGGACGTGCACCAACCCCTTGATCAATGCTCACGACTGTCCGGTGGTGTCCATTTGGCGCTGGGGCTCGAACCCGGACCTCCCTCACACAAACCCCAGAGCCGAGGGCGCACGCATCTTCCCTTGGCTTTCAGCGGGAAGTTGTGGAGAGGTGAGTGGGGGTGATCATGTCGCCCATCCTGGAGGAGCCCCAAACCTCGGGCAGGGGCTAACCCTGAGGCCTTGATAACCGGAAGTGGGCCAGGGCTCCTAGGGTCACCTCCTTCTGCGGGGACAGGCCTCCAGCCGGCCCAGCTCCTCGTAGGGAGCCGTAGAAAATGGCGAAGTCCCGGCTGCCCCAGCCCCGCCACACGGCCAGGCTCCACTCCGAGCTCTCGTTCTGGAAGCCGCACACCACCGTATCCCTGGCCACGACAGCTGCGCCCACGAGCACCCTGCAGGGGAGGGACAGAGAAAGCCGGCCGGGTTGGGGAGATGCTGTCCCTCGGGGACAGGCAGAGCCTCGGTGGCCCCCGCAACTCAGGACCTGACCCCTGATGGGCCATCAAGGACATGGACGCCGGCCGGTAGGAACTGCATCTGTTGGGCCACATCGCCCGCAGGAACTGCATCTGTTGGGCCATGTCACCCGCAGGAACTGCATCTGTTGGGCCATGTCACCCGCAGGAACTGCATCTGTTGGGCCATGTCGCCAGCAGGAACTGCATCTGTTGGGCCATGTCGCCTGCAGGAACTGCATCTGTTGGGCCATGTCACCCGCAGGAACTGCATCTGTTGGGCCATGTCGCCTGCAGGAACTGCATCTGCTGCGCTCATGCGCCCAAACACTGGGGTCCACCAGTGGCGCTGGCCAATGGACACTTTGCTCAACTCCCAAGTCCCTGCATTTCACTGCAGCTGCCGCCCGGTTCCTTTTCGGGTTTTGCTTCCTTCTGGGGCCGCCCCTAGTGGTGCTCGGGCATCACTCTAGCAGGCTGTCAGGGGGCAGGGCGGGGCCATAAATGGTACTGGGGAGCGAACCAAGGTCAGCTGTGTGCAAGGCAAGTGCCCTGCCCACTCCGCCCTGGGCAGCTGGCTTCTAAGACCTGCCCAACTAAGACATGAAATCTGGGCGGTTGTGCAGTGACGCGAGGCAGCTACAGCCAAGGCAGGAAGCCCCGAACAACTTCCAGTTGTGTAGTGGAGAGCGAGGCTGGAGTGTTTTAGCCTGACCCCCCAGCCAAGTCCCACGGCTCCCCCAGGGCCATCTCTGGGCCCCTGTAGCTGGGCACTGAGGTCAGTGGGCAGCTCTGGGTGCTGCCGGCCACCTGTCTCCCCAGGCCGGGCTGCACCCACAAACAGCCTGGGCTCGGCAACGAACCCCGACCGCGCTTCTAGGATCACTTGGCACGGCCGGGCCTGTGGGGGTGCGACCCTCAGGGGCTGCAGAACTCGGGGTAGCTGGTCCTCCCCGCCCCTCTTCCACAGCAGCTGACCTGGGTCCACAGGAGCATGGAGCAGCCCAGAAACGGGCGGCTGGTACCGGCATTTGCTGAGTCCCGAGGGACCCCACTGCCCTCCCCACACCCCACCTCCGGGCCCCCAGCCTTACCCGCACGACGCCAGCTCGCGAGCTCTCAGGACAGCGAGGACTCGGCCCTCTGGCCCCTGCGCCCTTTTCCAGGCTGATGACAAGAATGTCGCCCCGCGCCTAGGAAACGGGGGCGTGTCAGGCTCAGGGGCCGAGACCCTCCGGGGCAGTATCAGGGGCGACGCGGGAGGGGCTCGCTGGCAGCTGACCTGGGCACCCAG
The DNA here is from genome assembly GCA_021461705.1 of Cryptotis parvus. Taxonomy (NCBI): domain Eukaryota; kingdom Metazoa; phylum Chordata; class Mammalia; order Eulipotyphla; family Soricidae; genus Cryptotis; species Cryptotis parvus. The sequence goes on along the minus strand of JAJIBD010010216.1, from coordinate 63,183 downwards.
ACGAGGGTCCTTCTACGGCCAGGATGCGGGCGGCCTGCAGGCGCTGGCTGACCGCCTCCCCCCATCCACCGGCAGCAGATCGTGTTCGGGCCCGTCTGAGCCGGTCGCCGCTGCCTGCAGCCCCTCTGAGCGGCCCCCGCCGCCAAGAAGGACCCTTGTGCGGGGCTGCTGACCGGGCTGCAGGGAGAGCTGGGAGGGGAGCAGGAGCAGGTGGACACGGAGCAGTAGTCGGTGAGCGAGTCCTGGTGGCTGAGGATCTGGGTGCCGCCCCGCCGCTGTACATGATGCTCACGCCCGCCATGCGCTCCCCGTCGCGCTCCAGTGGCCGGGTGGTCGGGCTGCCGGGGCTCGGGGCCGCCCGGGGTGCACGGGAACGTGTCCCTGAGCGGGCTGGGGTCCCCGCAGAAGTAGCGGCGCACAGCTGGTAGGTCGGGCGTGGTACATGACCAGGCAGTTGGTCCTGCCGTCCAGACACCAGACCACCTCTCCTCGCCGCGGCACTCGAGCTTCCGGCCAGGGCCGCCACGGCCGAGGGCGCAGTGAAGGGCTCCAGCCGCGCGGATGTCCAGGCTCGCGCAGTCCACCACCAGCAGGCCCGGCCCGTTGCTGTACCACACCTCGGCGCCACTGTTGACCACCTCCATGGCCGCCACGGGTAGGGGTTCTGCCGCTGGTCGTCATCCGCGATGCCGAACTTGGCCCGTTGGCGGTGTGCGAGCACAGATAGGGAGCAGCCGTCCTGCGGGCGCCGCGGGCCACGGGAACACGGCCACGAGCCCGCGGCCAGGCCCGCCAGCACCAGGTAGGAATTCTGGGGTGGAATAAAGGTCATGACTTTATCAATACATTCCGATTGTATGCCGTGATGAGCCATGTCACAGGCATGGGGGTGGGTGGGCGGGAAATGAGGGTCTTCAGTGGCGATAGGGGCACATTGGTGGCTGGTGCTGGGTGGTGGGGGTTCACCCGGGTGTAGCTCTGATCACCCCCTTCTCTGAGCCCCTGTGTTGTCGGGGAGGTCAGAGCCCGGGGCCCACATCCTCTCAACTTTCATGTTGGGTCACCCCGCGATGTCCAGGGCTGACTCCTGGCTCTGCACCCAGGACCACTCCTGGCCGTGCTCGGGAACCTAGGGGATGCTGGGATCGAACCAGGGTCCGCCACATGCAAGGCAAACACGCTCCCCTGCTGTACGAGTCTCCGGTCCCCTCACCTTTTGATGATGGGCACTGCCAGGAAGCAGGTGACGATGGCCGGCGTGTCCAGAGCTCGCTGGGGCGTGTTTAGGGACACATACCCTTCAGACTGTAGATGTAGATTTTCTGGTCCTGCAGGGCAGAGTGAGGGGTGGACAGCTGCCCGCTGCTTCCTGCAGGGGCGCTGCGAGCGCCCAGAAGTCGGTGCTTGTGGCCTTTGGTGTTCAGCTGCCTTCCTGCCCTTGGTTCTTGCGAGGATCCTCGAAAACTACCACCCATGGGAGAGAAATTGCCCAACCCGGGGAAGCCAGCAGCTGGGGGCTGAGGCAGCCTTTCTGCATTCTAGAACTGTTTCCTCTTTTTGCTTTTTTGGGTCACACCCGGCGATGCTCAGGGGTTACTCCTGGCTCTACATCAGGAATTATTCTGGCAGTGCTCGCTGGACCCTACAGGATGCTGGGGATCGAACCCAGCGCAAGGCGAACGCCCCTCCCCGCGGTGCTATCACTTTGGTTCCCACTGGTGCTCAGGGCTCACTCCTGTGGGGCTCAGGGGACCGCACGGACTGCGGCTCCTCCTGAATTATGTTTTTGGGGAGGGAAGGGTTGGGCCAAGGCAAGCACCGGTCCACCGCCCCGCCCCTCGGGGCCCACCCGCCCCCGTACTTTTCTCCCAGTCTGCCCGCCCAGGGGAGGCCGTGCGCTCACCTCCGTGGCTGTCCACAGTGAGGCCTGGACCTTGAGCTGACAGCTCAGCCTCATGCCCGGGCAGCCCATGCGCTGTACCTCCAGCACGCCTTTCTCCGTGTTCGCCACCGTGTAGTTCCTGCGGTGACAGCGGCAGCCGCGCAGGTGAGTTCATGGGGGGGCACATCCCCCTCACTTAAGGTGGCCCGTGGGGAGGGGACCCCAGGGCTGGTTTGTCTCCGAATCTCACGGTAGGAGGAGGCCTTTTTTAATTTTTTCTTTTTTGGGTCACACCCGCGATGCTCAGGGGTTGCTCTTGGCTCTGCACTCAGGAGTTACTCCTGGAGGTGCTCGGGACCCTCTGGGATGCTGGGGTCGAACCCAGGTTGGCTGTGTGCAAGGCAAATGCCCTGCCTGCTGTGTTATCGCTCCGGCCCCTCTCCTCTTGCTGCAGAAAATAGGGCACAGAGGGTGTCGCCTACCCCGCGGCTCTGAAACAACGCTTGGGCCATGCCGGGAGAGGACGGGGCCTCATGCGCAGCCCCGGTGCTGGCCCAGCGCAGACCCTTCATGGGACAGCCCACTTCCTGCCCCGACCCAGATACTCGGGGCGCCGTGTCCAGACAGGAGGCGATGATCTTGGGCATCCCGACAGGGGGAGGAGAAAACGAGGCTCAACCCCCTCTCGCCTCCCCCTTGGCTCGTGGACACAGAGAGGAGCTGAGAGCCACAGCTCCATGGAATACGACGCTGCCGTGAAAATGACGAAGATGTGGGGGCTGAGCGACAGGACAGTGGGGCGGGTGCTGGCCTTGCACACGGCTGACCCAGGTTCAATTCCCGGCACCCTAAGTGCAGAGCCAGGAGTAACCCCTCGCCAAAAAGTTGTCTAAAATAAATGAAGATTTTGGTAGAGTGGACAGACGCGAGGGACTGGGCGAGTGACCCCTAATCCTGAGTAGCTCTTGCTGTCCCACAGACAACCCCCTCCGTGGCCAGCCCCTCAGGCCGGGCAGGCCATTACCTGGACTCCTCCTTGCCGTCCCAGAAGACCACCATGTACTCTTGGCCCGGGAGCAGAAGAAGGCGGTCTGCCTGCCGCAGGGCAGCTGGTACATGAACGTGGCGAAGGTGGGCTCCCTCATCTGGCTGACCACGGACAGGCCAGCGGGCGCTGTGGGAGAGAGGGGCCGGGCTGGGCGGGGCGGCTGGGCCAGGTCGACGGGGCACCCGGGAGGGAGCAGATGGTGCATGGCCTTGGGACCAGACGGGCAGCGGGTACCTTCTTGGGCTTGGTGTCCCAGCACTTCGGCCATGAGCGCCTGCAGCCGCTGGCACTGAACCTCTTCGGGCCGGCCCAGCGCCGGCCGGATGCCCTTGGCCAGCTTCTTGGCGATCTGGAGCTGATGGTGGCCCAGCGCTGGCCGCTGTCCTGACAGCAGCTCGTAGAGGACCATCCCATAGGAGAACATGTCCACCTGTCGGGCGGGGCAGCGAGTCAGGCCCTGAGGCCGAGGGACAAGGGCAACTGCCCAGAGGTGACCACTCCCCTCCCCTCTGTCCACCTCGCTCAGCCCATCCTGTTTCCCCTCGTGATGCAGGCACGCACGGCTGTACCCACCCTCCCATCTACTCACCGACATTCGCACCCACCCATCAACTGCATCTAATAACCCGCTTCACCCACCGAACCACCCAGCCACCCACCGTTCACCCATGCCAGCCGTCTGCCCACTGCCCAGTAACCCCCATTCCACTGCATTTTATCACCAGAGTGCTGCAGGAGCAACTCCTGGGCATCGTCAGGTGTGGCCCAAAAAGCCAAAACAGAAAAAGGGTGCCCTGGGGTCTGGGGTCCTAGTGTTATTCTCGACTGGTCCTGCCCCGCTGCGTGGCTGCGCTGAGACTCACGCCCAGACCTGATTTTCCCTTGAACTCTCAGAGTCCCAGTGGGCTGCTGAGAGGAAGTGACCCTGGGCTCTGCCCCGGGAGCCCTTCCGGTGCCCACCAAAGCCCCTGGCCGTGCGGTGAGAGGGGGTGCGTGGAGCGGGGGTGGCACCTTCTCGTCGTACGCCGCGCGGCCGGATCTCGGGGCCTGGTAGCCGGGCGTGCCCTCGACGCCGAGCGCCCTCGTGGAAGGATTGCCGGGAGATGCCGTAGTCCGACAGCTTGATGTTCACCAGCTCGGCCACGGCCAGCGACCACACCAGGATGTTGTCGGACTTCAGGGTCGCAGAAGATGATGTTTTTTTTGTGCAGGTAGGCCAGGCCAGAGGCGATCTGGTAGGCGATCTTGTGGGTGAGCGTGTGGCCCAGCGGCACGAAGGAAGAGTCTGGGCGAGAATTTAAATGGGAAAATCACAACCGAGTTCCCGGCCATGGGTCTCTTCCTTCCTTTCCTTTGGGGCCACACCCAGCAGTACTCAGGGCTCTTCCTGGCACTGTGCTTAGGGACTGGCAGGGCTCAGGGGTGCTGGGGATGAAACCTGGCCTGTGTCAGGACAAGTGCCCCCCACCCTCCCCACCCCCCGCTGGCCTATTGCTCCAGCGAAAACCATGTAAATAAAACATTTTGTTGCTGTTTGGGGGCACACCTGGCAAAGCTCATGCCCTACTCCTGGACTCAGGGATTGTTTCTAGCAGGCTTGAGAGTGCGGGGCTCCGACCTGGGTCGGCTGCATGCAAGGCAAATGTCTTCCCTGCTGTCCTAGGCGCTGGCCCTGGGTTTTTGTTTTTGATGTTGGCCTACATTCAGCATAGCTTTAACTTAGTTCATGGGGGGCCCCGATTTCCTGCAGGCAGCTAGTCATCGCTCCACCTTCTGTCTTCCTCACTTTCCTTCACCCACACACACTTTATATTCTACAAACAATCCCCAGCGCTCCCAATTCTCCTTGCTGGACTTGCGGCAGCCAAGGAAAGTCTTTATCTGAGCTATTATTCAGCCCAGGAATGCTTAGCATGATAGTTTCATTCGTGGCGGAGCCGGGCGGAAGGGCAGATTGGGGTGGGGTGCCTGAAAGAGGAAGATCCAGAATCCCTGGCCTCGGCTGCATGGACAAAGGATGAGCTGCGAGGTATCAGCAAAAGATCCATAGAAAGGAATATCTGGGCCAGAGGGCCGAGGCCGTGTTCAAGGATCTTGCTTTGTGTGGTTCAATCCCCAGCACTGCACAGGTACCCCGGGCACCAGCAGAGTGACCCCCTGAGCACAGAGCCAGGAGTGAGCCCTCAATAATGCTGGTGTGGCCCCCAAATAATATGCTTTATTTATTTATTTATTTTGCATTTTGGGGTCACACCTGGCAATAATGGCTCAGGGGTTACTCCTGGCTCTGCACTCAGGAATTACTCCTGGCGGTGCTCGGGGGACCATATGGGATGCCGGGGGTCGAACCCGGGCCGGCATGGGCTGGCCGTGCAAGGCAAACGCCCTACCCGCTGGACTATCGCTCCAGCCCCTGTTTTATTATATATGTTATATATATGGTATGTACATACCATATATATGATATATATACCATATATTACCGACTGGTAATTACCGACTGGATCCCACGGGATGTCAAAAGATCACGTGGCCGCCCACCTACAAGATGGTCAGACTTCCTTGTCAAGACCCTGAAGGAACGGTTTGAGGCTCTTCATATTCCTGAATCCACCAGATGCCATTGGGCTACATTGGCACGTGATAGGGTCCAATGGGGCAGAGCTGTTCCTTGCTCTCCCTGTGCCCAGCCATTCATGAGGCAGTCGGGAGGCATGGCGGGTTCTAGCCCTGGCCCACCACCCCGGCAGAGCCTCACAACAAGCCAGACAACCCCCACTCCACGGGTGCCGCCATTTTCCACATTTGGACTTCCCTCTCGTCAGAACTCCACCCAGCAGACCAGCCCATCACAGCTCGGCTCGCGGCGCAAGTAGCCGCACGGTTCATCAATAAATGCTTTATTTGGAGGTGTTTAAAAGAGTTTGCCTCCCGCTCGGCAAGCCTGGTGAGCTGCTCGTGTTGTATTTGATATGCCAAATTCCAGTAACATTTATATTAGGTCATTCCCATGACCTAAGATAATGGTTTGAGGCTCTTTATGTTCCTGTAGTAAGCCGATGCCCTTGGCTCTACTGGCATGAGACAGGACATAAGGAGATATTACTGGTGCCCGCTCTAGCAAATAGATGATGAACGGGAAGATCGTGATCGAGGGTCCAATGGAAATGTTACTGGCGCCCGCTCGAGCAAATTGATGAATAACGGGATTCAAGTGATCAAGTGAAGTGAAGACCATATATGCATATATATTTCTGCTACTGGAAATATATATATGTATATATGGTATATATACCATATACATACATACATACATATATATATATATATATATATATGTATATACACCCAAGCACAGAGAGCTAGGTGAGGTGATAGCTCTGCATTTGGCCAATTCTAATTCAATCATTCAATCTCTGGAATCACAGGCCCCCCAGCACCCCTGGATGCCGCTCTAGAGGCTATGGAGTCCTACTGGGCGCCCAGAGAACCCCCAGCTCCAGCCCAGCGTGCTCCAGCCCTTGCTGTGAACCACAGGCCTGGGTGGCAAGGAGAGGCCCCGGGACCTCCTGAGCACTCTTGGGAGGACCAAAACATCTGCTTCCTTGGCAGGAAGGAGAAAGGATTGCATTTAATACCGCTGCTTGCGCTGGACGCCGGCTCCACAGACTGGACCGCAGCACGGCATGGTTGCTCAGCACCTCCAGGAGCGAGTCCCGAGCACACAGGTGTGAGCACCCAACTAAAAGCCTGTCTTTCCTGCTTTTCTATTGGGGAGGGGAAGCTTCCACGCAGGGTCTAGAGGCAGAGATCGGCCCTGCCCTGCCCACTAGCTCCTTGCCCCGCCTACCGGCCCTGGTCCCGCCCTCCTATCCCAGCCCCGCCCACTGATCCATCCCTGCCCCGCCCAGCATCCCTGCCCACCAGTTCCAGGTCAGCCCCGCCTACTGGCTCTGGTCCCGCCCACCGGTCCGGGTCAGCCCCGCCCGCTGGCACTATCCCCGCCCACCTATGCTGGCCCGCCCACGTGGCCTCCCTGGACCTGCTCCGGGGCCCTTACCCTTGGCATTCTCGGCCAGCACGGTGTTGAGGCTGCCCAGCGGTGCCAGCTCCAGGGCGAAGCAGAGCGGGTGGATGCTGATCCCGATGAGGGCCACGATGCAGGGGTGCTGCAGGGCGTGCAGCGTGCTGGCCTCCTGCCGGAACTTCGGAGAAGTTCTTCATGGCATCGGCCGCCCGCAGGTGCCGCAACACGGTGTCTCGCGGGAGGGGCGCGCCGGACCGGCCTCAGGGCCCGTTGTCGCCAGCGTTCCTCTCGCTGGGACGCACAGGCCGCAGGGCGCTGGCATGGCCCCGTGCATGAGCGGGCACCAGGGATTAAACTCAATTTGGTCTCTTTTGGGGGGCTGCATTGCTTATGGGACCACAGAGGGCTGGGAACCGAGCCGGGCTCCCAGAAGCAGTCGTTTCCCGCAGCCCTGCCTACTGGGCCATCTTCTCGGCCCTTCTCCCTAAGATGAGGCTGACATGGCCGCACTGGTGCGTGCTGGTGGCACCGGGTGGAACTCAGGGCCTCACGCTCGTCGGGGCCACGAGAGAGAGTCCTGGGCCAAGAGAGCTTCCCACTGAAGGGAGGCAACGAGTCAGGGACCAGCAGGTGGTCTTGAAGCAGGCCCCACCCCTCCACGTGGGCTGGGTCAGCCTCACCTCACCCCTGCGCTGGGCCAGTCCCTACCCAGGTCACCAGACTATTTCCCTGGCCTGCCCCTTCCTATGTGATCTCAGGGTCTGGGAGTAACCAGCACCTCTGGGAGTAGCCAGAGCACATGGGCAGAAGCAGGCCCCCAAAGGCTCTTTGCTTCTCCCAGTTAGCCGACTTCCAGGCAGCAGTGACCACCCCTTTCCCTCGGCCTGGACGAGAGGGGGCGGTTCTGGTTTCCTGGGGAAGGGCTGGAGTATGCCTAGAGGAGTGAGAGGGCAGCGGGGCGCGTCTGCCTCGCACGCAGCTGAGCTGAGGTTGGTTCCCCTCGAGCCCGGCCAGGAGTGAGCCCTGAGCGCCGCGGGTGTGACCCCCCAAACCAAACCACGAACAAAAGAGAGGCCTGGTCAAAAGCTGCTCTCTGGCCTGGTTGGCCCTGTCCATGCCATGCTGGGAGGGCACAGACTCCCCCTAGTCCTGCCTGTAGTGACTCCCGCTGCAGCTGGCCCCAAGGAGCCCGTGTACCTGGGCGGCGTTGGCGAAGTCCTTGAATTTCTTGATCTGGAACCGCTTCACGGCCACGGCTGGCCTTGGTAGTGGGCCCGGTAGATGACGGTGCCGCTGCCGCCCTGGCCCAGGACGCTGCCCGCGTCCTCACTGTGCTGCAGCTCGCTGTTCTGCAGGAAGAGCCTGTAGGGGCACGGTCGGGCTGTCGGGACCCCCGCGCAGAGCCCGGGCTCGGGAGGGGCCCCAGTGGGTTCCTTGGTGTAAACCTCGGGTCCCAGACACATAACCCTGGGCAGGTGATCTCTCCCTGGCCTCTGTCCCCTTCTCTGTAGTGGGCCCATAACCGGAACTGTCTGATGCAGGAAGCTTCCGGAAGCTTTCAGAAAGAGGAGAGCAGAGGGTCGCTAGGTGCTTTATTTTTCATTAATTTAGTTTGTGACATTTTGGGTCACACCTGGTGATGCTCAGGGGTTCCTCCTGGCTTTGCAATCAGGAATCACCAGTTGGTGCTCAGGGGACCATATGGGATGCCGGGAATCGAACCCAGGTCAGCGGCATGCACGGCAAAAAGCTCTGCCCGTTGGACTATTGCTCTGGTCCCACCTCTGGGTGTTCCAATGCAATTTTTTTTTTTTTTTTTTTTGCTTTTTTGGGTCACACCCGGCAATGCTCAGGGGTTACTCCTGGCTCTGCACTCAGGAATCACTCCTGGCGGTGCTCGGGGACCACGTGGGATGCTGGGGATCGAACCCGGGCCGGCACAGGCCGGCCACGTGCAAGGCAACGCCCTACCCGCCGGGCTATCGCTCCGGCCCCTCCAATGCAATTTTTGACTTGGGGCCACACCTGGTCATGCTTAGGGGCTTACTCCTGGCTCTGTGCTCAGAGATCAGTTCAGGAGATGCTCAGGGCACTGGGGGTGGGGGTGTTGGGGACTGTTCCGGGTTTGGCTCTGGGCAAGGCCAGCACCGAGGGCCCTGCCGGAGCGTCTCTATCTTCTCTTAGAGCTTTATATGCGGAAATCCGGTTCAATTCTCTGAGCGCTGAGCTCTGTACAGTGCCGAGTTTGGTATCAAAAGAAAACAAAACCCCCAAACGGGAATGGGGGAAAATAAAAAAAGCAGCCACACTTGAGTGACAGCACAGCGGGAGGGCGTTTGCCTTGCACTGGGCCAGCCCGGGTTCGATCCCGGCATCCCATAGGGTCCCCTGAGCACCGCCAGGAGTAATTCCTGAGCGCAGAGCCAGGAGCAACCCCTGAGCATCACCGGTGGGACCCCTAAGACCAACCAACCCCGTGGCTGGAGCCCAGAAGGGGAGAAGAGGATTTATCACGACAGGCAGCGAGCGCCAACGCCAGCCGCCCGCCAGGGCACGCAGCAGCAGCAAGCCGGTGTCCAGCACAGCAGAAGCCCTCGTCCTTCACCACTCCGGGAGGGGGCCCGGAGGGCTGGGACCAGGGCCCCTCCCAGGCGGATTAGGAGGGGGAACCCAGACTCTGGTTTGCGGGGGTCCAGCTGCTTTCAGGGTCCACCTCAAGGCGGCGTCAGGAACAACCCGGGCTGGCCCCTGCGGTCTGGGCCTTGTATTTCTTTTTCTTTTCCTTTTTTATTCTTTTTTGGATCACACCCTGCAATGCCTCAGGGGTTACTCCTGGCTCCTACTCTCAGGAATTACTCCTGGCAGTGCTTGGGGACCCTATGGGATGCCGGGGATTGAACTTGGGTCGGCCACATGCCAGGCAGGCGTCTTCCCCACTGTGCTATCACTCCAGCCCTGGGCCTTGTATTTCTGGGGTCTCCAAAGGCAGCGGAAGGGCGCAGCTGGCAGGAAGGCGCTCAGTTTCGTAAGGGAGAAAGTTGGGGGCAGCCCAGCCCTAGGGTCAAGTCCCTCCCTGAGCTGGGAGGGGGCACACATTCGGGGGCTGTTGGGGTGCGCGCCTGTGCCCGGTGACCCTCAAACACTGCTGTCTGTGGCTCCGACGATCCCTGGCATTGCCCGCGTGGTCTCCGGCCATGCGGAGTATCACCGAGCCCAGATACGTTACCCCCCAAACAAAGCCGGGTGCTGGGTGTGACCCCCCCAGGCCCTCGGCCCCAGGGAAACGAATCCGCCACCCCCCACCCCCGCGGGCGCCTGTGGGCACCTGGCAGGGAAGTCGGTCATGAAGAGCTCGGGCACCAGCTCCTGCAGGGGCACGGGCTGGCCCGGGTGTCGCGGGCAGGCGATGACGCGGTGCTGGGCGGCCGTGAGCACGCAGTCGGCCATGTCGAAGTACTGGACCGCCTCGTCCTTCCCGCGCTGCGTGCGGCCGCCCCTCGCACACTGGGCAGGGCACGCACTGTTCCATCAGGGGCGTCCCGTCGCTCTCCGTGGCCGCCAGGGCTGCGGGGGACCCAGCAGGGGTGAGCCGCACCCCTCACCGGCAGGGAGAGGCGGGGCCGGCTTGGTCGGGGGCGGAGATGGGGTCCTGTGTGCGCGGAGGGGGGAGGGGCAGGGATCTGGGTGGGCCAGTCTGGGGTCTTTCCTGTACTGGTCCTAGGGGCATTCGGTCGGCTCTGGGAAGTCAAGCCCAAGCAGAAAGGAGATGTGATGAAATGAAATGAAGTCCAGGGCAGGACGGTGCGAGGGGCGCTGGCTTGCAGCGCGCTCCCCCGGGTTTGAGCCCCAGAATCCCATAGAGTCGCTGTCAGGAGTGATCCCTGAGCTGAGTCAGGAGTCAGCCCTAGCACTGCCAGGTGTGGCCTAAAAACCCGAACTATTTTTTTCTTTTTTGGGTCACACCGGCGATACTCGGGTTCCTCCTGGCCCTGCATTCAGGATTTACTCCTGGCGGTGCTTGGAGGACCATATGGGATGCCGGGATCAAACCCGGTTGGATGCGTGTAAGGATTCTATGGGATGCGGGTATTGAACCAGGGTTGGCCGTGGGGAAAGCATCCTCCCTGCTGTACTATCATTAGACTCCAATAAATAGTTTCTTTTTCTTTTCTTTTTTTTTTTTTTGGAACCACACTTAATGATGCTCAGGGCTGACTCCTGGCTCTGTGCTCAGGGCTGACTCCTGGCTCTGTGCTCGGGACTGACTCCTGGCTCTGTGCTCAGGGCTGACTCCCTGGCTCTGTGCTCGGACTGACTCCTGGCTCTGTGCTCAGGGCTGACTCCTGGCTCTGTGGTCAGGGCTGACTCCTGGCTCTATGGTCGGGACTGACTCCTGGCTCCGTGCTCGGGGCTGACTCCTGGCTCTGTGCTCGGGCTGACTCCTGGCTCTGTGCTCGGGGCTGACTCCTGGCTCTGTGGTCGGGGCTGACTCCCTGGCTCTATGGTCGGGACTGACTCCTGGCTCCGTGCTCGGGGCTGACTCCTGGCTCTGTGCTCGGGACTGACTCCTGGCTCTGTGCTCGGGGCTGACTCCTGGCTCTGTGGTCAGTGCTGACTCCTGGCTCCGTGCTCGGGCTGATTCCTGGTTCTGTGCTCAGGGCTGACTCCCTGAGTTCAGGGCTGACTCCTGGCTCCGTGCTCGGGGCTGACTCCTGGCTCCATGCTCGGGGATGACTCCTGGCTCTGTGCTCAGGGCTGACTCCTGGAGGGACCTGGATAACCACATAAAGTACTGGGGATTGAACCAGGGTCCTACATGTGAGGCAAGTACCCGAACCCCTGAACTATCCCTCGAGCCCCTTTGTAAGCATTTATTGTTTAGGGGGCTCACTCCTGGCTCTGCACTCAGGGATCACTCCTGCCTCTGTGCTCGGGGCTCTCTCCTGGCTCACACTCAGGGATCACTCCTGGAGGTACTCGGAGTGATCACTGTCCTATGGGGTGCTGGGGATGGAACCCGTGTCGGCTGTGTGCAAGGCAAGAGTGCTCCCGCTGTCCAATCTCTCCGACAAGCAGCCCTGGGATGTCAGGGTGAGCGCTTGACCCGGTGGGTCCCCCAGTCCCCCCAGCAGCCCTGAGGTCTTGGGGTGGGCGCCTGCTCTGTACCGGGAAACCACTGGTCGATGAGCGAGTTGATGTGGTCAGTAATGAAGGCCATGGCCGAGAAGTCCCTCACGTCCGACTGGCAAATGACCTTGATGCCTCCGCTCTTCTTCCTCTTCCAGTTCACATCCGAGGATTCCACACTGGGGGCAGAGGAGCGTCCTGCTGGTGTGGCGCCCGCTGCTGGGACGAGCACACACCAGGGGCTGTCCCTGGGTCTCCGGGAAGTGCCTCTGGCCACGGGGAGCTTTAGGGAGACCCCAAGGGTGCAGCCAGTCCCCGAACTGAGCCCTGGGAAGCTCCTTTGCTCCCGGCCTGTCTCCTCGCAGAGCTCCAGCTCACGGCAATACCCAATGGTGTTTGGGGGAGAGAGTTTTAGGCTGCACCTGGCAGGTTGAGGGGTCCCTCCTGGAGCTGGTTGGGAGAGACAGGGCAGACCGTGCCAGGGGGCCACGCCCAGGCCTCTGGCATGCCAGGCCCACTCGGGTCAGCTGCGTGCGAGGCAAGCGCGCTCAGCCCTGCCCATCTCCCTGGCCCTGGAAGTCTCACTGTAAAGCTAAGACCGCCTGCATGTCCACGCTGAGCACGTGAGAATCAGGTGAGCGGAGAAAGGTCAGCGGGGGGGGCGCCCGCCTCGCCGCACGCGGCCATTCTGGGTTGAGTCCTTGGCACTGCACAGACTCTCCAAGCACCCCGGAGTGGTTCCTGAGCGCAGAGCCAGGAGGAAGCCCCCGAGCGTCACCGGGTGTGGCTCTCTAAACAACACTTCAGAAATCAGACGATTTCCCCTCAAATCAATGAAGGCGGGGCCAGGGAGATGGCTCCGGGCTGGAGAGGCCCTGTGTACATGCACGCGGCCCCAGGTTCTACCTGACACTCTATGGACCCGTCTGAGCTCCACGCGCCCATGCCACTGGCTCGCCTGGCTGGCTGGGAGTGCGCCCCAGCCCCCAGAGCCCTGTCTGGGAGCACCCCCATAGGAGAAGCGAGCTGAGTTATGTGCGTGGTATGTGGGGTCAGCAAGGGTCCCGAGTGTTCCCAAAGGCCTGAACAAGGGAGTGACCTGTGACCTTTGGGGGCCTGTGTGCCCGTTCTGGAACTCTCACCCCTGACTTCCATGACTGCCAAAATTCCTAAGTCCTAGACTGGGTTCAGCAACTCTCCTGAGCCCCTTGTGTCCTGCAAGGGAAGCTTCTGGAATATCTGGGGGGGAGAAGTTTCTGGAACATTCTGGAGGCTCCTAGAACATTCTGGGAGCTTCTAGAACATTCTGGGGGCTTCTGGAACATTCTGGGGGTCTTTGGAACTTGGGGGCACGTTCCAACTGTGAGGGCAGAAGTGTTGGGGGCCCAGGCTGGAGGGGCACCGTCCCACCTGAGGTAACCCCCCGTCGAAGGTGACCAGGAGTCCCTCCTGCCAGTAGATGGTCTGGTTCCGCTTCACGCGGAAGGTGCTGCCGCCGGTTCCTCTGGCTGCCCGTGAAGCTGTAAATGACTTTCCTGTGTCTGCTCTTCGTGTTCTTCTTGTTCTCGAAAAGCTGAAGGGGCGAAGCAGAGTCCTGTTAGCACTGGGCCCCTCCCCACCCCAAATCCACGAGGCCGTTCCAGCCTCCCGCCTCGGCCGGGCTCTGCCGAGGAGACTCGGGAACACGTTCCCTCGGGGACGCACACAGGCTTTCCTCTGAGGAACCTTTTCCCTCCCTGATTCACAGGCCACGGTGTCTGAGGAAAGTGTGGGAAACAGACAAATTAGAGAGACATTCCTGGCTTTAACACCGAGTGGCAAAGCTCCGGCCTTGTTGTTCCCTTCCAGAACGTTCCGTCTGAGCTTGTGTTTACGGTCTTGTGTTTACGAGACCACAGGGCTCGCCACTTCCCCCGCAGCTGAGACCTGACAGTCTCGCTTCCTTGTCCTGCATCTGGGGGCCACGGCCAGCAAGGCTCTGGGCTCTGTGCCCAGGGATCACTCCTGGTGGGGCACCGTATGGGCTCTAGGGGACAAAGTCCAGGCTGGCCATGAGCACGGTGAGAGCCCTGCCCATTGCCCACTGCCCACTGTCCTGTCTCTGGACAATCTGGACACTGTTCTTTTCTTTTTTTTTTTTTTTGGGTCAAATCTGGCAGTGCACAGGTATTACTCACAGCTCTGTGCTCAGGGCTGACTCCCCGGCTCTGTGCTCAGGGCTCACTCCCGGCTCTGTGCTCAGGGCTGACTCCCGGCTCTGTGCTCAGGGATCACTCCCTGGCTCTGTGCTCAGGGATCACTCCTGGCTCTGTGCTCAGGGATCAGTCCCGGCTCTGTGCTCAGGGCTCACTCCTGGCTCTGTGCTCGGGGCTCACTCCTGGCTCTGTGCTCAAGGCTGACTCCTGGCTCCGTGCTCGGGCTGACTCCTGGCTCCGTGCTCGGGGCTGACTCCTGGCTCTGTGCTCAGGGCTGACTCCAGGCTCTGTGCTCAGGGCTCACTCCCGGCTCTGTGCTCAGGGCTGATTCCCGGCTCTCTGCTCGCGGCTGACTCCTGGCTCTGGGCTCAGGGCTGACTCCTGGCTCTGTGCTCAGGGATCACTCCCAGCTCTGTGCCGGAGCTCACTCCTGGCTCTGTGCTCAGGGGCTCACTCCTGGCTCTGTGCTCGGGCTCACTCCTGGCTCTGTGCTCAGGGATCAGTCCCGGCTCTGTGCTCAGGGCTCACTCCTGGCTCTGTGCTCAGGGATCACTCCTGGCTCTGTGCTCAGGGATCACTCCTGGCTCTGTGCTCAGGGATCAGTCCCGGCTCTGTGCTCGGGGCTCACTCCTGGCTCTGTGCTCAGGGCTGACTCCTGGCTCCGTGCTCGGGGCTGACTCCTGGCTCCGTGCTCGGGGGCTGACTCCTGGCTCTGTGCTCAGGGCTCACTCCTGGCTCTGTGCTCACTCCTGTGTGCTCAGGGCTCACTCCTGGCAGGGCTCAGGAGGCCACGTGCGATGCTGGTATCGAACCCGGCGCCCTCCCTGCTGTCCTCACACTCCAATCCCGTGTGTCGGCTGTTGGGGCTTCAGGCTGATTCTCTCCGTTACAGGAAGGGTACCTGGGCTTGGGGCTGGAGGCTCCCTCCCGACCCGGTCCCCGGCCCCCCGCTGCCGCCCAGCACAGGGCCAGCACCTGCAGGTCCATCTCGGCCAGGCTGATGAGCATGCGGCTGATGAAGCGCTGCCAGAAGCCCACGGGCACGAAGCTCATCTTGAAGACCCGCTGGATGGTGTTGTCCGACGGCCGCTGCAGGCTGTGGGTGTCCAGGCCCGGCTTAGACGGGAGCAGGTGCGGCAGGAGATAGCTGTGGCGAGCCAGGGGCAGTCGGTGAGCTGCCGGGCTCCCGTCCCACCCTGTCTGTCCACCCCGCGGTGCTGCCCACTGCCCGGCCACCTCACCTGTCGCTGGCCACGGGCAGCGCGATCTCGAACTTGGCCAGGAACTGGAAGTACTGCTCCTCCGTCTGCTGCGTGAAGCCGGTGCCGGCCAGCAGCCTCCGCAGGTCCTCAGCCCGGATCACGCCGTTCTTGGCCATGGAGGCGGGAGCCCCGCATCTGGAAGATGCGCAGCAGGCACTCGGACAGCCAGACGGGGTCCAGGAAGTAGAGGCTGCACAGGCTGTGGCTGGTGTCCGGGAAGTGGAGCAGCGAGCCCGTCTCGATGAGGAAGTGGATGGCTGCAGGGTCAGGGTCCGGGATGGGGCGCCTCAGGCGAGGGGCCGGGAGGGGCGCCCACTTGGGGCACAGGAACCTTCACGCCTGGCTTGAGTTGCCCACGGCATGCCCAGCACCAGGGACCCTCCGGGACCCTCGCCTTGGCGATTCCGGAGTCGCGGCGATGCGTCCTGCCCCCGCCGTGACCGGCAGCCCCCATCACCACCGGCTACACCTGGGGCGGCAGTTAGGAAAGCGGCTCCCCAGCCGGCTTGAGGGGCGTGCAAAGGGGCAGCTTGTCCGTTTGCACATTTGGGGCCTTCGCCCTCGCCTGCCCCACCTGGACCCCAGCGCTGGTCGCAGAGAAACCCCCAGACCGCCCAGCAGCGTGCGAGTTTCTGAGGCTGCCAGGGTCCTTAAGGGCAAAGAAAACACCCCCCTGGGCACCCCGCAGGGTCCTGCAAGAACCACCAGGCACGATGGTTCTCGCCTCCAGCCAGGAGTAAGCCCCAGCCCCGCCAGGTGTGGCCGAACCCAGAACAGAACCAAACCCACCTGGGACCGACTCCACCCAGCAGCTGCATTTCCTTGGGGGCTGCAGCTGGGCGCTGGCTCCGTGTGTGTGTGTGTGGGGGCGCTCAGGCCAGGGTGGCCCAATGCGTCTCTGCCTCAAAAAAAAAAGCAAAACCCGGGAGTGGGGCAGCGGAGCCGGGCAGCAAAGCGGGCAGGGTTTGTGATGAGGCAGAAGCGCCCCGGCCTGTGCCGGCCCCTGCTGGCCACGCACCGGACTGCAGGTCCTCGTAGTCGTGGATGTCGTTGTCCGGCGTCTGCTCCACCAGCTGCTCCAGCTGCCGGTCTGTCAGGTACTGCACGTCGTCCTCCAGGCGGCGGGCGCTGCTGCTCCGCCAGGACGGCCTCCTGCAGGCTCAGGTAGCTCCTGGGGATCTGCGGGGACAGGTGGGGCGGCTGGAATAAGCAGGGGCCAGGCGGGGGAGGTGGGGACCAGGAGGGCACAGGCGGGGGACAGGTGCCCCTCCTAGGCCGAGCAGGGGGACCGTTTCCGCTTGCCCTGGCCCCTTCCCCCTCCCGGGGTGCCGCGTTTTCGGGCGCAGGAAGCATCGTGGAGGGCGCGGGCACCCACCAGCCTCCCGACCAGCCGCTGGCAGCCGATGGGGCTGCCCACGTCCTTCATGGCGCAGGTGACCTGGAAGATGAGCCTCCGCAGCGCGTCCTGGCCCTCCAGGCTCTTACACGACAGCTCGCTGCGGAGAGGAGCCGCTGAGGCCTGCCCGATCTGCACGGGGGCTCGGCCCAGCCCCCCAGCCCCGCCCCAACCCTGCAGGAGGGCCGGGGTGCTGGGGGCGCGGCAGCGTCTGTGCAGCCCCAGTGCGCCCATTCACAGCCCGGGACAGCGAGGCAGCCGGCAGTGGGGGGCTGGACCCAGCTCTCAGGGGTCAGCGCCCAGGCCCCAGGCCGGCCCCAGGAAGGAGCCAGCAGGGCTCCCAGAGTGGCATCTGCCTTCCGAGCGGGCGCCGGTCTCCCCACCCACCTGCACCCGAGGCGTGACCCCCCTGGCAGCAGCAATGTAGCTTTTCTCTTGTTTTTGGCTTTTGGGGTCACACGCTGCGATGCTCAGAGGTGGAGGTTACTCCTGGCTCTGCATTCAGGAAGGACTCCTGGCAGTGCCAATGGGACCGTGCGGGATGCCGGGGTGAAACCCAAGCATGTGGGCAAACGCGCTTGGCGGTGGTGTGGCCCCCAGCCCCATCGCAGCGGCCCCAGCCCCACCACGGGGCGGCCACACCCCAAGGCAGACACAGCCGGGAAGCTGCGCCATTGGCAGGATGCAGCCTGACGCCCGGCACCTCCACCTTCCTCTGCACCCCAGTTGCTGCTGTGGGCCGGACCCCTGATCCACTCTCAGGGTGCAAATGCACAGGCTTCCAGCTCCTGCACTGCTCTGGCTATGAGACTCGGCGGCGGGAGGGTCCCTGCAAGTTGGAGAGGGTCTCTCTCTCTCTCCCCTCTCCTCTCTCTCTTCCCTGTCTCTCTCCGCTCTCTCCTCCCCCTGTCAGCCCCCTCCCCTGCTCTGCAGTGGCTCCCACTGCTGGTGGAACTTCCCAGTGGTGCCCTCTGCTGGCAGGCCTGGGGATTCCCAGGAACTTCCCAGTGGCTCCCTCTGCTGGTGGGCCTGGGGATTCCTAGGTGCTACACAGTGGCGCCCTCTGCTGGTAGGTCTGGGGATTCCTAGGAGCTACCCAGTGGTGCCCTCTGCTGGTAGCCTGGGGATTCCCAGGAGCTGCCAGTGGCTCCCTCTGCTGGTGGGCCTGGGAATTCTTAGGTGCTACACAGTTGCGCCCTCTGCTGGTAGGCTGGGGATTCCCGGGAGCTGCCCAGTGGTGCCCTCTGAGGGAGGCCTGGGGATTCCTGGGAGTGGGCCAAAGACCCTGGGACACTCACTGCAGATGTCTGCAGGAGATGTCCGGGAAGCCAGTGGCACGGGCGCCCGAGGGAGAGCGGCAGATGGCCAGCACATAGGCGGCGCAGGGTTGCGATCCGTTCCACGCGGAACTTGCTCTCGATCAGGTCCAGGTGTGTCCCCACCACCAGCACTACCGCGTTGGGTGCCTTGGCCTGTGGGGAGAAAACCAGACCCTGCACGCGGCCGGCTGGACACCCAAGGAGTCCCCAACCTGCTTCCAGGCTGCTTCTCCCAGAATTCTCTGGAAAGCAAGGCGTGGGGGAATTCATGATTATCAATATTTTTCTTTATTTGTGTTATTTTTATTTGCTTGGTTGGTTTTCGGGCTACACCTGGCAATGCTCAGGGCTGACTCCTGGCTCTGTGCGCAGGGCTGACTCCTCTCTCTGGTGCTCTCTGTACTCAGGGCTGACTCCTGGCTCGTGCTCAGGGCTGACTCTTGGCTCTGTGCTCAGGGCTGACTCCTAGCTCTGTGCTCAGGGCTGACTCCTGGCCTGTGCTTGGGGACCATATGCAATGCCAGAAATTGAATCTGGGTCAGCCACATGCAAAGCACACACCCTCCCCATTGTCCTGCCACGTCAGCCTGCCAATCCCTTTAGACAGCACATCTGCCCGTGTCGAGACTCACAGCATCTTGGCTCTGGGGACAGATTCGTCTTCCCCCTGGTGACCCTCCAAGTGGCGGTGTTGGACCCGGCAAGGCTCTCAGAGGACAAAGATGCTCAGTGCTTTACTGTGCTCTGTGATCTGGGGACCCCCATGAACTCAAACCCTTGTCCCCACCCCAGACTGTTCTCCCTAACGATTTCCCAGTCTGGGGGATGCGGGCAGGGGATGTGCCCTTGCATGCAGTGTGGTGGTGGGGCTGGGCTCCGTCCCTGGCACCTCAAAGCAAAACCCAAACAAGCCAAGAGACAGGGGCCCTTGTGGGGGCAGCATCTCGGGCCCCATCACCTCGCCCGGGCCTCACCTCGATGCTGAGCAGCCAGAACTGCAGGCTGGCCACGGCCTCCTCGCCCAGCGCCAGGTTCCAGACCACCACGTGAGCGCCTTGTCCGTGAAGCAGCACTGGTGGACGATGGCCATGCTGGCCGGGCCCCACGCCCCACACGTTGAACTCCACGGACTCCACCTGCTCCGCAACGGGCCCAGCAAGACAGGTCAGAGCTGGCATCTCAGAAGCAGCAGCGGGACCCACCCCAGGATGCAGGAAGTGGAGAGCCTTGAGGCCCTGGGGACGGAGACGCTGGACAAGCCCTCCTGGGGCCCCAGGGGACAGAGACACTGGGACGAGCCCTCCTCGGGGCCCCAGGCTCCTGCCCCGCGACGCCTGTGGGATCTGGGCATCATTTGTTCCGGCGTTGTCTCTGCTACACGTGGAGGAAGCCGGGCACAGACCCTGGGTGCGTCCCTGGCCTCAACCTCCATCTGACCCCGGGGGAAGGTTTGAGATGGACACAGTGACCGCTACCCCCACCTGGAGATTCAGACCTTGTGTGGAGGGAGGGCCGGGGTCCCGACGCGGCCCACCCCCGACCCCACCGTGCCCTGCTCTGACCTTTGCCTTGGAGCCGGGCGGTCTCTGCAGCTCCCACTTGGTGGTCCTGATGGTGGCCTCGCCGGGCACTGCCTGGGGGCTCTGCCGGTCTGCAGGAGCTCCAGGAGGGTGGACTTGCCCTGGCGCGCGGCCCCACGATGACCATCTTGACCAGTTTGCATCTCTCGGCTTTCCGCAGCTGTGCCCGCAGGAAGGACAGCACCGCTGGGGCCTGGGGACGCGGGTGGTGCAGGCTCAGAGGGGACCCGCCCCCTGCCACGCCCCAGGTGGTCAGGGAGTGGGCTCCAGGGAGGAGAGGACCCCGGCCACACCCCTGGTGCTCAGGGGCTCAAGGTCACTGCCCGTGGGCGTGGGGGGGCAGGGGGCTGTTCTGTTGGTTTTATTTACCCAACACTGGAATCTTTTGTGGACGTGTGTGACAATTTGACAGAATGTGCAAAGTGGGGCCGGAGCGATAGCCCAACGGGGGGGGCGTTTGCCTTGCATGCCAACCCGGGTTCGATCCCGGTATCCCATAGGGGTCCCCCGAGCACCGCCAGGAGTAATTCCTGAGTGCAGAGCCGGGAGTAACCCCTGAGCATTGCTGGGTGTGACCCAAAAAGCCATAGAAAAGAAAAAGAAGTTGGACAAGGATTTCTGGGGGTCGCTCCCCTGCCCGATCCCTGGGTTCCGTCACTCGCATGAGGCTAAACTTCCCCACACACGGTGACCGTCCCCGTGTCCAGCAGGCCTGACCGGGCTTCCCTGAGGGACCGACCTTCCTTCCGGATGTCCGCGGGCACGTTGCTGATGGTCAGTTCCTCAATGTCCAGCTGCCAGAGGTTGCTGAGCTGCCCAAGCTCAAAGGGCAGCTCCCCGGAGTCCAGGGTTACTGGCCACGAGAGATGCATCAGGGCCCACCCAGGGCCTGGCCCCCACCCCCAATGCTAAGGGTGCAGAGGAGAGGGTGTCCCTGGGTCCCGCAGTCCCCGGGCTCCTAGCCGGCCCTCCTGGTCCCCTGTCCCGGTGTCACTTCCCCAGGGACCAGCATCTCGGGCTCAGACATGAGCCCCGCCTGAGGGGTCCTGGGCGGCCCGGCACTGCGTGGTGAGGAGCAGCGCCGGGAAGTGGCAGCAGCGGAATCGCGTCACAGTCTGGGGACCCCCCCCCCACCACCACGCCGCAGTGCAGTCAGCTGGGTCAGGACCGGGCGGGGACCCTGCTGGCCGCCCTCAACCCCTGGCCTGGCTCCCCCTCCAGGAAGCCGAGTCTGGGGTTTCCGTCTCCTGCAGCCTGTGCGGCTCCCGGCTGGGACTCACTTGCCCAAGTACAGCTCGGATAAGCTCCGGAGCAGGCAGACGGAGGCGGCACGGCGTCCAGCTGGTTGTCGTTCAGACACAGAACCTCGAGGCACTCGCCCAGGAAGGCCGGGAACTCCAGGACACAGGCTGCGGGCCGGGAGGAGTGGCTGAGAGATGGGGTGGGGGACGGAGAGGGAGGAGGAGAGAGAGGGAGGGAGGAAGGGAAGGAGGGAGGGAGGGAGGGAGGAAGGGAAAGAGGGAGCAGCTCTGGGGTCTGGGTTAGGGTTAGGGACCTGAGTCACTCCTTAGTCAAGGCCTGGTCGGTAAGGGCTGGAGGACAGTGTTGCAAAGAAGGCGTTTGCCCTGCACAGCTGACCCAAGTTCAGTCCCTGGCACCCCATATGGCCCCCTGGGCCCGGCCAGGAGTGATCCCTGAGCACAGAGCCTGGAGCCAGCCCTGAGCACCGAGCCTGGGGCCAGCCCTGAGCACTGAGCCTGGAGTCAGCCCTGATCACTGAGCCTGGAGTCAGCCCTGAGCACCGAGCCTGGAGTCAGCCCTGAGCACCGAGCCTGGAGTCAGCCCTGAGCACTGAGCCTGGAGTCAGCCCTGAGCACTGAGCCTGGAGTCAGCCCTGAGCACTGCCAGATGTGGCTCAAAGCCCTCAACTTTCCCAAAGAAACTTTCTGCTGAACTGGCTATACTGGGGTGGGGTTTGCACACACACACACGCACACACACACGCACACACACGCACACACATACACACACGTACACATGGACACACACATGCACAACACGCACACACATGCACGCACACACAAACCACGCACACACACACACGCATTACACACCAGTTTGCTTCTGGTGCGCTTTCAGAGGCGCCCGCCTGCCCCGCCTCGGTACATCCGCCCTGTCCAGAATGTGAGGCTGCTGCCTCTCCCGGCCCTGGGCTGGGCTCCCTAACGGCCGAGCCGGCTGCCACAGAGCACCCAGGTGACCCGGCACCCGGCACCCGAGCCCCACCCTGCGCAGTGCGCCCTGGCCTGTGCTGGGGCCCTGAGGGGCATCTGGGCAGCAGTGACCTTGAGGTGAGGGGCCTTCCTGCACCCCTTCTTTCTCTCCCCTGCAAGACGGCAGCCGTTTGCGGCGCCTATGCAGGAAGGCTCGAGCCCCGGGCAGTGGCTGTGGCCTGAACGCCCTGTGAGGGGTTGTGTCCAGTTGCCCCCTGGGCACAACCACAAGCGAGATCCTTGGGCAGCGCCCACACGCCGCAGCTGCCGGGCTGCAAACAGGCAGAGGCTCTTGCCACACTCCCCGGCTTTTCACGGCAGCGAGGAACAGGGGTGCTGCTCGCCCTGAGTGACAGCGGAAAGCTCCGTGTGCGCGCCCCCCCTGCGGCGGCATGGGGAAGCGCAGCCCGCGCGCACCTGTCTCGGTCCCCGACCGCTGGCGCCCTCTGGTGGTGAAAAAAGAAATCCGCTTTGTTTTCAGTCCGTCTTCATTCCTGCGGGGTGGGAGGGAGATAAACAGAGTCTGACTTGGAGAAAAGCATGACAACGGTCTTGGCCATTTCTGTATAATGCCGAGACCCGCAGAAAGCGGGAAATTCCATTAGCAGGTTGTTCCCTGCTTAAAGATTAGCTTAGCATCAACAGCTGTGCTCATGCTGTTCATTGGGGATGGCGGGTGTGGGGTCATTTAAAGATGCTCTAAGTGGCCTGACAGCTGGTTTCTATTCTCCAGCTTGTCCACCAGGGACAGGCGTCAGCTCTTCTGCACTTGTCAGAAAGTTACAATAGTACAGCTGGGAGGGCGCTTGCCCTGCACACAGCCCACCTAGGTTCGAATTCCGGCATCCCATACGGTCCCCTGAGCACCTCCAAGAGTAATTCCTGAGTGCAGAGTCAGAAGGAACCCCTGAGCATCGCCGGGTGTGATCCCCCAAAAAAGAAAGTCACAATCCCAGTTGCCTGTTCTCTGGACCGTGTTGGGGAGCCCGTTTCTGGGGGCCTGTCCTGACGAGAGCAGAGCTGCCTTCCACAGAGCAGTCAGGGGTGCGCCTCCGGGGCCCCTGAGGCCCCACCCAGATCTGCCTCTGTGAGGTGACCAAGAGAGTTCGGTTGGAGGGAAAACCCTTTCACTCCAGCCATGTCTCAGGGATTTGCAGGTTCTTTTTTTTTTTTTTTTTTGGGGTGGATTTGCAGATTCTTCTGAGCAGAAAAGAGCTTTCGAACAGGGAAGGCTGTTTCCGAGCATGTTTATATAGTGGAAACGGGACCCAGAGTCATGGGCTCCATGGGGTCTCCCCTAAATCTCTTGCTGGTACTCTCTGTTCTTAACCCTGGCTTCTGTTTGTAAAGGAAGGTTGCTGCTCTCCTGTGTGCCCTTTACATATGCTGATGCTTATAAAGGATTTTTGTATAGACACAGGAAGATAGCTAAGGTATAGGAGTTAGTTAACTCGGAATAGCTACTCCTGGGCATCCGTCATATTTCCTAACTTAAAACTTCAGTTGCCCTTACATTGATTCTAATTCCTTACACCCCAAAAAGGGGTCCCACCGTGGACTGGATGTACCCAGGGCAAGCTGTGAATAAACTACCCTGGCCTCGACTTGGGATGGACTAAACTGAATTGTATATTATTATATTATAATATTAATACATTATTAATATTACTGGGAGGATATTATAAACTGGAGCAGGGTCACGGAACAAGCTCTGTCCTGACCCAAAGATAGAAAACAGATCAGACGCTACCCCATGTGGATTTCGAACAATCTAGCGAGAGGAATGTAGTCTGGGCTGTAAGGCATGATCACTATAAATTTAATCCCGGTATAGATAAATGTCTCTTACTGTGTTGATGCAAAAACAACAAGAATATTATTGATACGGTTGTTTACCAGTCACGGATAAGAGAAAGGTGGAGGGAGATCAAATCCTGAGATTTTCTAGACCTGGGGGTCTTGTTCCTTTATCAGTCGGGGGAACCGTCATTGCCTCCAAATGCGCCAGGGAAACTGCTGGACCTCCGATATTTGTTGGGGACCACATTCAGCCCCAACACCTGCGCTCAAGTTATTTATTTATTTATTTTTTTTGCTTTTTGGGTCACACCTGGCAACGCTCAGGGGTTCCTCATGGGTCTGCACTCAGGAATTACTCCTGGCGCTGTGTGGGGACCCTATGGGGATGCCGGGACCGAACCCGGGTTGGCGCTTGCAAGGGAAATGCCCGCCTGCTGTAAGCATCCGCCCCTGTGCTCAAGTTCTACCTCCTTGATAGAGGAGCACCTGCAAACAGGACTTTCAAAAAGGAGATAAAGTTAAAAAAATGAGGGGGGCTGTACCCAAGTCCAACTGGCCTGACCTTCGGACAGAGACCGCGAGTGACCAGGAGGACAAGCCTTGGGGACGACACCATCTTGGTCTTGCGGCCCTCGGGCGGGGACAACTAGTCAGTCCTAGTTCTGGAAACAACTAGTTTCCAGAAGCTGCTGGAAACAAAGCCCCCGGCCCCTACTTACTGGGAATGAAGCCCCCGGCCCCTACTTCACTGGGAATGAAGCCCCCGGCCCCTACTTACTGGGAATGAAGCCCCCGGCCCCTACTTACTGGGAATGAAGCCCCCGCCCCTACTTACTGGGAATGAAGCCCCCGGCCCCTACTTACTGGGAATGAAGCCCCCGGCCCCTACTTACTGGCCGAAGTGGTTTCTGGAGAGGTCCAGTGTCTTCAGCTGCCGGCACGCCCATCTGTCTGGGGCGGCAGAGCCCCCAGCTGGTTCCCCTGCAGGCGCAGGGACGTGAGGGCCTGGAGAGTGGGGGGAAGAGTCATGACAGGAGCCGGGGAGGAAACGAAATGGTTTCCTGGTGGGGCGCAGAGTGACGCCTCCTCGTGGCCAGTGGCCATGGCCAGGCTTGGTCACCGGCTCCCCTTTATTTATTGCTTTTGCTTTTTTTGGGTCACACCTGATGATGCTCAGGGGCTCTTCCTGGCCCTGGTGATCAGGAATTACTGCTGGTAATTCTTATGGGACGGAACCCAGGGCGGCCGCGTGTAAGGCAAGTGCCTTCCCCTTTGTACTATCGCTTCTGGCTCCCGCCATTGTCTCTTAAAAGCCGAAATCAGGAGCTGGAGAGCCAGGACAGAGGGCAGGGAGCCCGGCAAGTGCAGGGCAGCCCCCTGATCCCATAAGGTCCCCCAAGCACCGCCAGGAGAAAAACTCTGAGCATTGCTGGGTGTGGCCCCAACCCCAAAACTGTATCACTGTCTGTCTCCCCTGTTCATCATCGATTTGCTCGAGCAGGCCCCAGTAACATCTCCATATGTCCTGTCTCATGCTAGTAGAGCACAAGGCATCTGCTTGCTCCAGGAACATAAAGAGCCTCAATCCATTCCGAAATGAGTCTATAACTGTTACTGGTATTTGGCATATATATCAAATACAACACGGGTAGCTTGCCAGGCTCTGCCGCGCAGGGAGCATACTCTTGTAAACATCTCTAAGTCCAGCATTTATTGATGAACCACGCGGCCACAAGCGGCCGCGCAAACCGGGCACTGATAGGCTGGTCTGCTGGGTGGAGGTCTGACACCACCAAACAAACAACAATAAAAAAACAACTCATGAAATCAGGGGGCCTGAGAGGCAGAACTGCTCTGCAGCGGCTGATCTGGGTGACCCCGGGTCCCAGGAGTCCCGTGAGTCCCACCCAGGGGTGACCCCCGAGCACTGAGCCAGGAGTGAGCCCTGAGCACAGAGCCAGGAGTCAGCCCTGAGCACTGAGCCAGGAGTGATCCCCCGAGCACTGAGCCAGGAGTGATCCCCGAGCACTGAGCCAGGAGTCAGCCCCGAAGCACTGAGCCAGGAGTCAGCCCTGAGCCCCTCCAGGAGTAGCCTCCAAACCAACTAAACACAAACAAAACCAAGCATGGAACCAGGGCTGGGGAAGTGCAGGGAGTCAGGACTGACGTGGTGCAGGGGGCTGGTTCATTCCCTGGACACTGCCAGGAGGACCCTTAACCACTGCCCGGTGTGGTCCCAAGCAAAACTCTCCAATAGCCAAACCCCATGAATCAGGGGCCTGGGGAAGGCCCAGTGGCACGGTGGCCAGTGCCGAGCCCAGGCGAGTGCCACCCAGCGGGCCCTGCAGTACCACAGTGTGCGATGTCCCAGCCGCACCCAGTGAGCACGGCAGCTAAGACGGCAGCACAGCCCAGCACACGCGAGGCCCCGAAGTTCGATCTGGCACTGCTGGGTATGCAGTCCTGGAGGCCCAGACCTGAGCTGTCGGCCTGGTTGGTTGAGCAGGGCGCGACCCCTGAGCACTGCAGGCCTGACCCCTGAGCACTGCAGGCCGTGACCCCTGAGCACTGCAGGCCGTGACCCCTGAGCACTGCAGGGCGCGACCCCTGAGCACTGCAGGCCTGACCCCTGAGCACTGCAGGCCGTGGACCCCTGAGCACTGCAGGCCGTGGACCCTGAGCACTGCAGGCCGTGGACCCCTGAGCACTGCAGGCCTGACCCCTGAGCACTGCAGGCCGTGACCCCTGAGCACTGCAGGGCGTGGACCCCTGAGCACTGCAGGCCGTGGACCCCTGAGCACTGCAGGCCGTGGACCCCCAGCACTGCAGGGCGTGACCCCTGAGCACTGCAGGGAGCACCCTCCGGGGTCAGCAGGCAACGCAAAGAGCAGGGGGCTCACCTCGAGCTGGAACAGCCCCAGGGGGCACCTCGCAGCGCCGCTCGGAGAAATCCACGTCCTGCAAGTGGCTCTTCCAGAACACGGCCATTTTCCCGGCAGGGGACTCCAGCGCGTTGCGGGAAGCTCGGCAGCATTTCTAGGTGTGCGGAGAGGGGGTGGGGGATCCGTTGCTGACCCACACGCGGGTCCCAGCAGCCCTGCTCGCCTCGGCCGTACCACGGTGGTGTTCAGATGCCACTAGCCGCCCCGCCCCGTCCACCTGCCCATGCCCTGAGCCACATGCAGCAACACGAGGCAGCTCAGAGGTGTGGGCCGCCACCACTGTGTGTGTTTATTTATTGTCTCACTTGGGGGTCGCACCCGGCTGGAACCAGCATCAGCCACACTCACAAGAGTGCCTTTACCCCTGTACTGGCTCTCGGGGCCCCCTAGTGCTCACACTGGAGAGCTCTGATTGCACAGACGCCCCTCCCCTGGCTGAACCCACAGCCCCTGAGCACAAAAAATCCTGACTGGGCTGGAGCGACAGTCTAGTGGGGAGGGCGCCTGCCTCGCATATGGCCGACCCGGGTTCGATCCCCGGCATCCCACAGGGTTCCCTGAGAACCGCCAGGAGTAATTCCTGAGTGCAGAGCCAGGAGTAACCTCTGAGCATCGCCGGTGTGACCCAAAAAGTCAACAACAATAATAATAATAATTATAGCTGGGTGCCAGGTGCCCGGGGTCCTGCCGTACCCACTCACCAGCGGCAGGCCCAGGCTTCTGGAAACGCCTTCAGGAGGTTCCTGGACACGTTCAGACAACGGAGGGACTTGAAGGAGTGCAGGAAGTGGGCCGGGAGGTGGGTGAGCTTGTTGTCGGACAGGTCCAGCTCCTGCAGCTTCCGAAGGCCCATCCAGCTCGTGGCTGCAGAGCAGAGGGTCAACATCAGAGAAAACATCGCGAGAGGCTGAGGCGGTAACAGGAGGAAGCGGGTGGGGGGGAGAGAGAGAGTAGAGAAAGAGAGAGAGGAGAGAGAGAGGGGAGAGAGAGGAGAGAGGGGAGAGAGACGGGAGAGAGGAGAGAGAGGGGAGAGAGAGTAGAGAAAGAGAGAGGAGAGAGAGGAGAGAGGGAAGAGAGAAAGAGAGAGAGGGGAGAGAGGAGAGAGAGGAGAGAGAGGAGAGAAAGAGAGAGGAGAGAGGGGAGAGAGGAGAGAGAGGAGAGAAAGAGAGAGAGGAGAGAGAGAAAGAAAGAGAAAGGAAAGAGAGAGGGGAGAGGGGAGAGAGAGGAGGGAAAGAGAGAGGGGAGAGAGAGAGAGAGAGAAAGAGAAAGAAAGAAAAGAGAGAGAAAGAGAAAAAGGGAGAGGGGAGAGGGAAGAGAGGGAGAGAGAGAGAGAGAAAGGAGAGGGAGAGGGAGGGAGAGAGACAGCAGGTTCGACAGGGCGGGCAGGGAGGGGCCGGCAGACAGACCTACCGCTTTCCTCTTCAAACAGCTTTTCTAAATAGTTCTTGGAAGCCGTGAGTCTCTGAAGCCTGGAGATGGTGCAGCAGCCCGGGCGGGAGGTAGGTCAGCCGGTTGCCAGAGACGCCGATGTCCAGCAGTCTGGGGGCGGTCAGCAGCTGCTCAGGAGAGCAGCCCGGCCACCTACGCCCACAAAGCCTCACCTCTCTCTCTCTCTCTCTCTCATTTTGCTTTTTGGGTCCCACCTGGCCATACTCAGGAGTTGCTCCTGGCTCTGCACTCAGGAACCACTCCTGGCGGTGCTCAGGGGACGCCGGGCCTCGGCCCCACAGCGGGCAAGGCAGCTGCCCTCCCCCCAGTAGCCCATGCGGCCCGGGAGAGTCAGGGCCGGAGCAAGGCAGCTGCCCTCCCCCAGTGCCCATGCGGCCCGGAGAGTCAGGGCCGGGAGCAAGGCAGCTGCCCCTCCCCCAGTGCCCATGCGGCCCGGAGAGTCAGGGCCGGGAGCTCACCGGGTGCAGATAACCCCCGTCCGAGGACTGCAGGCCGGGCAGCTCCCCAGATGGTTGTCGGCGAGGTTCAGCTTCTGCAGGTTGATGAGGCCCCAGGGAATGACGGACGGCAGCGAGGACAGGCAGTTGGCCGAAAAGGTCCAGCTCCGTGATCTGGCAGGACAGGTCCAGGAACCAGTCCAGGTCCACCCACGGCAGCTTGAGGTGGGACCACTTGACGAGGAGAGGCTGCGGGAAGGAGGGCGTGAGCAGGCTGGGAGGGGGGCACAGACGGCGGCACCTGGCTGGGGGCGCCAGACGCTCTTTACTTTCTTTTCTTGCTTTTTTGGGTCACACCCGCGATGCTCAGGGGTTACTCCTGGCTCTGCACTCAGGAATTACTCCCTGGCGGTGCTCCGGGGACCATATGGGATGCCTGGGATCGAACCTGGCTTGACTCGCGCAAGGCAAAAGTCCTTCTCACTGGACTATCGCTCCAGCCCTCCTTTCTTTACCTTTTAAATAATCACTTTTTATTACATGGTCAGGTTCCTGCGCAGTGCAGGCAATCCCTGCCCTGGCCGCCAGAGGGAGCATGTGGGCTAAATAATCACTTTATTATTACAGGTTCCTGCACGGTGCAGGCAATCCCTGCCCTGGCCGCTAGAGGGAGCATGTGGGCTAAATAATCACTTTATTATTACAGGTTCCTGCACGGTGCAGGCAATCCCTGCCCTGGCCGCTAGAGGGAGCATGTGGGCTAAATAATCACTTTATTATTACAGGTTCCTGCACGATGCAGGCAATCCCTGCCCTGGCCGCTAGAGGGAGCATGTGGGCTAAATATCACTGTATCACTGTCTTCCCGTTGTTCATCGATTTGTTCGGGCGGCCCCCAGTAACATCTCCATATGTCCTGTCTCATGCTAGTAGAGCCCAAGGGCATCTGCTTGCTCCAGGAACATAAAGAGCCACAATCCATCCGGAATGAGGTCTATAATTGTTACTGGTATTTGGCATATCAAATACAACACGGGTAGCTTACCAGGCTCTGCCGCAGGTAGTATACTCTTGCAGTCATCTCTAAGTCCAGCATTTAATGATGAACCGCGCGCCGCAAGTGGGCTAAATCACTTGATCACTTGAACTCCCGCTACTCATCGATTTGCTCGAGCGGGCGCCAGTAACATTTCCATTGGACCCTATCACGTGCCAATGTAGCCCAATGGCATCTGGTTGATTCAGGAATATGAAGAGCCTCAAACCGTTCCTTCAGGGTCTTAACAAGGAAGTCTGACCATCTTGTAGGTGGGCGGCCACGCGATCTTTTGACATCCCGTGGGATCCAGTCGGTAACGGCTCTAGTCCAGCGGTTGTCTCCAAATCGCATTACATGTCCAGCCCATCTGATTTTCGATGCCTTGGCAAACGAGACAGCGTCCCTGATTTCGGGCCAAATAATCACTTTATTATTACAGGTTCCTGCACGATGCCGGCAATCCCTGCCCTGGCCGCTAGAGGGAGCATGTGGGCTTGGTTCGTTCAATGGGGACACTGGGGTTACCAGGGAAGAAGCAAATGGCCACCCTTTCCTTCTCTAAGGAGGCCCCCAAGTTTAGAGGAGCCCCCACACACTGGGTAAATGGCTCCACACCCAAACCAGGGGCTTCTGCCTCCCTTCTGGGGCTTGAGATGCTGCAATCTGCCCCTGCACCATGCCATCCTCACCAGATGGGGGCAGCAGAGAGGGCAGTGCACGGCAGCCGGCCCCTGATGGGGGGGCGCTTGGGGCTGCAGAAGAGGATGCCTGAATGGGCTGAAAATGGCACAATGCATGCTGGAGCCCTGGTTCCGCCGAGGCACCCTGTGCAATGCCCAAAGCATCAGAAATAGCGGCCAGAGTGATAGTATAGCAGGAAGGGTGTTTGCCTTGCATGTGGCCAACCAGGGTTCGATCCCCGGGATCCCATAGGGTCCCCCGAGCACCGCCAGGAGTAATTCCTGCGCGCAGAGCCAGGAGTAACCAACCCCTGAGCCTGGCCGGGTGAGACCCAAAAAAGCAAACAATAAAAACATAAATAAAACCCAACAACCGTCATCCCGTAAACACCCTCTGCTCTGAGATGGACAGGTCACGGCTGGCCAGCCTGCGGCCACCTCCCAGAATCTTTGCCTCTGCAGCCAATCTGGACCCACCAGAGCTCCAAGCCCGCCCCCTCTAAACTCTGAGAAGTCTGTCAAACTCTCCTGCACGTGTCCACGCCTCTGAGTGTACCTGAGCTGCCTTGGACCTGTCCTGGCTACGTCCCGAGCAAACCAGGCCTGCTTCCCTGCAAGCTCATCCTTTTCTTATCTAGTCCGTGAGCCGCGCTCCCGGCCTGAGGGATGATGCAGGCAGTTTACACACAGCCAAGAGGGGTCTCTCTCTTTGACGCCTCGGGCATTTTGGGCTCAGTTATGTCTTGGGCTTGGAGGAGAAAGGAAGGAGCTGGCTGTGGCCTGAACAACTGGAAATCGTCGTTAAGAAAGCAAAGTGGCACAAGGGCAAAGAAAACCAAGTGCTTAGGCCAGGGGCTTAGAACGGAACCCCTGGGGGGGGGCTGGACCTTCGCTTCCGCTGGCCGCAGCAAACGCACTTCCTTCTCTGGCCACGAGATGGAGTCACGCGTCTGATCTCCTCCTGCCCTAGGGTGGCACCCCGGGGTGGGTGGGGTCTCTGCCTCCACTTGCTAATACACTAGATTTCACATCAGAGAATACAGTTTCCGCCTCAGTGGAAACTGGTTCGGGCCACACTCAGTGGTGCCTCTGGGCTGACTCCTGGCTCTGCACTCAGGGATCACTCCTGACTAGCAGGTCATGGGGGTGCTGGGGATTGAACCCGGGTCAGCTGTGTCAAGGCAAGCGCCCTGCCCCGCCTGCAGTCCTATCGCCCAGCCTCCCGGCCCCCCATCTGTTTTGCTCCATGACTTCATCACTGTTGAGCCTGGTCTAGGTAAATCAGGGGTGGGGAGACCGCAGCCATAGGTTACTGCTTGCCGACCCGCCCCAGGCATCCATGGTCCACCGGGGTCAACGTGGAGGGCAGGAGCCCATCACCATCCTTCCTTTGCAACAGTTGTACTAATTTTCCTCCTGACAGTACCCACCGCAGAAAATGAGTTCAGGAAATGACGTCACAGGCAAGAAGGCAATGACGCAAACAGGCTCCCGGCAAGCGCCCCACTGTGCCCCGCCTCCCGCCCGTTTATTTTGCTTTTAAGCTAAAGCATTTAGGGCCAGAGCGACAGCCCAGCGGGTAGGGCGTTTGCCTTGCACGCGCCAGCCTGTGCCAGCCCCGGTTCGATCCCTGGCATCCCATATGGTCGCCCAGCGCCGCCAGGAGGAATTCCTGAGTGCAGAGCCAGGAGAAACCCCTGAGCATTGCCGGGTGTGACCCAAAAAAATTTAAAAAAAAAATTAAAAAAAAGAGCTAAAGCATTTGCTTTTCCCCCTTGAAGTATTTCAGGGTGAGCTTGCTAGAAACTTCGGGCTCCCGCGGGAGAGTCTTGCCCAGAGATGTGAGCGGGAAACAGCTGAGAAAGAGCAGACACAGGACAGGAACCTGGAAAAGGTCCCCGCGGGCTGGGTACCCACAGGCGGCCCTCTGCTCTCTACATCCCAAATGACCCCGCAGGCCATCAGCATGGGGGGGCCCTTACCTGGGGCTCCCGGTCCATCCCGTAGACTGGGGCGTCTGGGGTGGCCTCTCTGCAGGCCCGGCGTGTGCCTGGCGCTAGCGCTCACACCTGGCCCTGGGACTTTCACTCCCAGAATGTACTTTACCCCCGAATGTGCCACCCGCTGTGGGCACTGCCAGCCGCTGACGACTCAGGCCCGCCCCGCCTGGGTTTCTCTTCCCAAGCTCCAAAACGGGGCCAAGGAGAAGGAAGGCAACAATGTCTGCGCAGTCACGATGCAGTGGCCACTGGCCAGCTCCCAGTCATCTGTCCTGCCCGGCCTACGGGACACAGATGCCCCAAGGCAGCTGCTATCAGTCACCCCAAAGGCCGGCTCCCCTCCCCTGGGCACTACCTGGGGGTTTGTGGGGGGGTCATTGCCCACAACCCCCCAAAAAAAGTTCCCTGAGTTACCATGTGCAGGGGTCGGAGCAACACCACAGCGGGAGGGCGCTTTGCTCTGCACGCAGCCGACCTGGGTTTGATCCCCGGCATTCCATAGGGTCCCCCAGCACTGTCAGGGGCAATTCCTGAGTGCAGAGCCAGGAGTAACCTCTGAGCATCACCAGGTGTGACCCCAAAAGCAAAATCAAGTAAATACAAAATAAAGTAGAGATGCTCCATGATGACTGCCCCAAGGGCCGAGCACAGCCAGCAGGAGGGAAGGAAGCGGACAGCGGGACAGCGGGTGGAGACAGGTGTCACACACACAAACACACACACCTGACACTCTCTGACTATTAGGATGCTGAACCAGAGAGCTGGGACAGCGGGCGACCGGGGCGCCACCTTATATGTGGCCAACTTAGGTTCGATCCCTGACACCTCATATGGTGAACCCCGGTAGGACAGAGACAGGAGTGAGACCTGAGCAACGCCGGGTGA
Source organism: Cryptotis parvus (assembly GCA_021461705.1). Classification (NCBI taxonomy): domain Eukaryota; kingdom Metazoa; phylum Chordata; class Mammalia; order Eulipotyphla; family Soricidae; genus Cryptotis; species Cryptotis parvus. Next base: position 29,842 of record JAJIBD010010216.1, on the reverse strand, counting down.
GACCCAAACCCCCACCTCCACAGCTCCCCCACCTAATATGACGCAATGTCATTTAATTAAAAAAAAGAAAATGAAAACATAAAAAAAGAAGAACCAAGAAGGAAGACATGGAAAAACACCCAACAGTCTCTTCACCAAACCAATGGCCAAACATTCTCAGTGCTGAGACCTTTACAAAGAGGAAGGACAGGACCCCGGCGGCCAGGCTGATTCAGCTTCTGAAACCCCTAGTGAGCCCCAAGCAGAGAGAGAAGATTCAGCGGGGTAAGTCGGAGTGAGGAGAGCTGGTGTGCTCTGTGCCGCCGCAGTGGGCTTCACTCAGCTGTGGAACAGCCTTGGGCTGGCTCCTAAAAATACGATTCGCGTTAGTAAGCGGGGGGTGGGGGTTTGGGGGGTGGGGGTGGAGACGAATGTGCTTTTCTCATACCACCCTGCTCAGGGTGAACTCAGGAAAGGGGGGAAATGTCTCCACACAAAGACCAGCGGACAAGTGAAGCAGCAGTTGGGAAACAAGACCGCTCCAGCATCGCTTTGAAGAAAATTAGAAAGTCTCGTTAAAGAACTTGAGGGACGGCCTAGCCCTGGGCAATGCATAAAATGGAAGAATTCATGTCAAATAAGTCAAGTTCTGGGGCCAGAGCGATAGTACAGGGGGGAGGGCGCTTGCCTAGTCCGCGACTGACCCGGTTCGATCCCGGTATCCCATAGGGTCCCCTGAGTACCGCCAGGAGTAATTCCTGAGGGCAGGAGTACCCCCTGAGCATTACTGGCTGTGATCCAAAGAACAAAACTCAAACTAAAAACAAAACCAAACAAAAAACTAGTCGATTCTTTCCAACAGCGTGAGTAGAAAATGCGCATGGCAGGTTTCAGGAACTGCCTCGCATAAGACAGAACTGGGAACCGGTCCCAAGACCCCAAATTACATGGGCCATATCTCAGGGGAAGCAACGATAGAGCCACCTCAATTCAGAGAGAAAGGAAGCTTGATTATCCTTATTTTGCTTTTAAAAAATATTACAGCAGTTGGGGCCCGAGCAATAGGTCTGAGGGGAGGGCATTTGCCTTGTATGCGGCCAATCTAAGTTCGATCTCCGGCATCCCATAGGGTCCTCTGATGACCGCCAGGAGTAATTCCTGAGTGCAGAGCCAGGAGTAACCTTTGAGCATCTCCGGGCGTGACCCAAAAAGCAAAATAAACAAATCAACAAATAAAGGGCGCATGCAAGGCAACCACACTGTCACACTCCCACTGGGCTACGGCTCTGAGGGGAAGGTGGGTGTAGGCGGGGGATTTGCCCATCGAAGCTTACCCGGGTTCAACTCAGCTCAGCTCAGGACCCACCTCAGAGCGCGAGCCCCGAGTAGCACCCGAGCACTGTTGGATGTGGCCCAGCCCTGTCCCAACGTCACCAGATAACTCGCTGCCCACTCAGGAGAGGCCAGAGCAAGCGCTTCCACCCGTGCACCCCCCCCAGGCCACAGAAAAGAAGGGCTGAACCCACAAAAAGCAAATCGATAAAAGAGGGCTGGAGCGATGGCACAGCAGGGAGGGGGGTCCCTGAGTCTGTCGGGAGCGGTGGTCCCTGAGCAGAGTCAGGAGTAACCCCTAAGCACCGCTGGGTGTGGCCTGACCAATGTTCCCAACCCCCTCGGCTCCCACAGCCCCCAAAGAAAAACAGGCTCCTCGCTCTTTTGGCCAGTTCTGGTATGCGGGCAGGAATCCCAGGCTTTGCTGGTCAGAGCATGAATCACTTAACCTGGCGGGGGTGATTCCGAAGCCTTCGGGGCACCGTCATCTCTGTATGCAGGGACGCACGCTCGCATGCACCAGGGGTGCAGAAGAACCCAGCGTCCACAGGGCCAGGCTGGTCCACCTGACCTGGTCCACTCTTCAGACTGGGGCACAAAGTGGTCCACAGATAGGCTGCACGATTGATCGATTGATTGCTTTTTGGGTCACACCCGAGATGCTCAGGCTTATTTCCGGCTCTGCACTCAGGAATTACTCCTGGTGGTGCTCGGGGACCCTATGGGATTCTGGGACTGAACCTTGGGGTCGGGCGCGCGTGCAAAGGCAAAAAAGCCCTCCCGCTGGACTATGGCTCCGGCCCCTCAAGATTCACTTATCACTGGATCCACCCCCTTTAAACACGTGGTTTCCAAAGTTGTCCACGATGGTTTCTTGCAGACACTCAATATTCCAGCCCCAAACCCATCACCACTGTCAGCTCCCCCCAACTGTCTCCATTTCCCCACCGCCCCTCCAGCCTGCCCCGTAGCAGGCCACAATAATTTATTTTATAGGCTCAGTTACCAATATCTTGTTAGTGGAATGATTAAAAAATATTTCCGTAGGAGAAAACTCGCTGAAAGTGATCTGACTGTGGGGACTTGAAATCCTTGTCTGAGGGTTTTACTAAGCTGTTGCTGCAAGTTAAGCTACCGCGCTCATGTCAGCGCTAGTTAAGTTCTACAGTATTCTGGGGGAAGAGGCCATTTCGGCTTCACCCAGCCCTGTTGGGGGTTACTTCTGGCCATGCTCAGGGGGCCAGCTGGTGCCCGAGAGTGAACCAGGGTTGGCTGCAAGCAAGCCAAGGGCCTCCCCGCTGAATTATTTCTCCAACCCACAGTCATATTTTTTATTTTTGTTTTGGGCCACACCCAGTACTGCTTAGGGCTTGCTCCTGGCTCTGTGACCAGGGGGTCACCCCTGGCAGGCTTGGGGGACACTATGGGATGCCAGGGATCAAACCCAGACGGCTACATACAGGGCAAATGTTCTCCCTGCTGTGCTATTGCTCCGGTCCCTAAGTCTTACTATCGTTGGTTGAGGATTGGAGTTTCAGGACTTACTAGCCTATAAGCAATGGCCCTCATTTACAGCCCCGTCTGAGGGTCCCCGGAAATAAATGATCTGAATTTGGCTTTTTTTTTTTAAAGATTGCACAAAACACTGAGTTCCCACGTCTCTGTTTCCTGATTAGCTGAGGCCTGAAGGTGCGGAGGGCAGAAGGTCCTTCCCTCCTCACCGAGGAGAGAAACACTCTGCGATAAACTCCAGCCTGCAGCCCTCTGTCCAAGCCTCCACCGTCCACCCGGCCACGGGCAGTGAGAACTCACCGTTTTCCCCGGACAGCTGCTGGGCAAGGCGCCGGGCTCGATGAAGTACTTTGCGGAGAAGCTGCCTGCTGGGGCGGGGCTGTCCAGGGAGGATGTAGGAGCAGAAAAAGGCCCCGTGGCGCAGCAGGAAGAGGGGCCACGTCTTCGGGTCCCTAGGGACGGGCAGTACAGGGCGTGTAGGCAGGGAGAGGCACGGCCGGGCCCTGCGGCAGGCCCAAGGCACACTGCGGAAGCGAGTCCGGGGACCGGCCACTTTCCCTTCCTTGTCCCAAGGTGTCTATTCCTCCAGCGGGAAGAGTTCCGTGGACTCTGCCCTTCCGGTCACTTCCTTGCAGGGTCTGCTGGCCACCCCTGGGTCCCTAGCCCTGACATCTCCCTTCCTGGGGGCATGCTGAGGTGGAGGGAAGGTGCAGTATGCGTGTTTTATCTATCTTTGGAGGGGCGCACCCAGCGGTGCTCAGGGCTGACTCCTGGCTCTGCACTCAGGAATTACTCCCTGGCGGCGCTGGGGACCCTACGGGATGCCGGATTGAACCCAAATTGGCAGCGTGCAAGGCAAACGCCCTCCCCGCTGTGCTATGGCTCTGGTCCAGAGGGAGGTGGGGATTTGGATATAGAGACTAAGAATGGGGGTTGCAAGTGATGGGAGGGCCGACTGGGTGTGTGTGTGTGTGTGTGGGTGTGCGTGCGTGTGTTAGTGTGTGTGTTGTGTTTGTGTTGTGTGTGTTGTGTGTGCTTGTGTGTGTATGTATGTGCATGTATGTGTGTGTGTTGTTATGTGTGTGTGTGTGTGGTGTGCATGTGTGTTGTATGTGTTTGTACGTGTTGTGTGTGTTGTGTGTGTGTTGATGACGTGGCTGTCACAGCTGAGCCCAGAGGCAGCCGTGGGACGGGCTGGGCAGGCCCCCACCTGACTTGATGGCCGCGTAGAGGGGCAGGTGCTCGATCACCGGAAACTCGTTCTTCCTCACGGCGTAGCTCTCGGGTCAGCCCCGTGCGCCAGGACCAGCAGCTTGACCACGCCCAGGTGTCCCCGCTGACAGGCCACAGCCAGCATCCAGCTGAGCAGTCGCTGGTGGCTGCAGGGTCCTGGGGCGACAGCGGAGAGTGAGGGAAGGAGACAGCCGGCCGGCCCTGCACCCCTTGGAGCCGGAGTGTCGGCAGAAACCTGGGACAAGCCACGCGTTGCTTCCGGAACAGGAGCTCTGGATTATTCACTTTTGGCTTTTTGGGGTCCCACCCGGCGATGCTCCGTGGTTACTCCCGGCTCTGCACTCAGGAATTACTCCCTGGCAGGGCTCGGGGCCCTATGGGATGCCGGGGATTCAAACCGGTCAGCTGCAGGGTCTAGTTCACATTGGTAGAATATTAACTTCTCTCAGTCTGAGAGCAACCTAATGATCCAAGGGGAAAAAATCCTTTTCTCATGATCTTCAAACCCAGCTTGGGGGCTCCATGAATTCCGCCTCCTGGAAGCCATTCCAGGCGGTCTGAGAACAAAAACACTTTCCTGCATGTCCAGCCCGTGTGAAGGACACACACGTCGCTTTCAGGAGTCACAAAAGCATCTAAGAAGGCCCAGAGAGTTCTCGCAGGAGGCACCTGACGCTCTTGCTTGCACGTGGGTGAGCCTGGTTCCATACCTGGTACCACGTATGAATGCACAAGCTCCGCCACAAAGAAGCCCAGGGCTCTGCTTGGTGTGGCCCCAAACCCACCCACCAACACACACACACACAAACCCCACAGCAAATGAGGGCCCTCTGAGCGACTGCACAGCGGGAGGGTGTTTGCTTTTGCACTGGGCTGACCCCGCCTCGATCCCCGGCATCCCATAGGGTCCCCCGAGCTCCCTAGGACTAATTCCTGAGTGCAGAGCCAGGAGTCAGCCCTAGAATCTCCAGGTGTGACCCCAAAAGAATATAAAAAATAAAGTCTGTTAAAGCTGTCACCACCGCCAAGGTCCCAGTGGAGCGGGAGAGGTCAGGCCAGGCACGGCGCAGGGGGCTGTGGCAAGGTGTCACCCGCTGGCTGGCCCTGAGGTCACGCACACGCCTCCGCGGGTGCAGGCGCCAGAGCCCCCAGCTGGGGGCAGCCCCCTGCTCGCCTCGCCGAGGACTCACCCGGCAGAGACTCCAGCAGCTCCTGCACCACGGCCACATGCCCGAAGTGTGGCGGCCAACACGGCCGCGTTGTCGTCCAGGGGGCTCCGTGGGCAGCTCCACCTGCCTCTCGGACAGCAGCTGCCGCACCGCTCCACGTCCCCGGCGGCCGCCACGCTCAGGAGCTGCCGCTAGGGGAGATAATGAGCAGAGCTGCAGCGCCGGGGGGGGGGCTCTGCCTCTGCCTCCCGGGCCCTCCCACCACCCTCCCCGCCACCCTCCCCCCTCCCTTCCTGCCTCCTGCCTCCCTTCCTGCCTTCCTTCCTCCTCCCTCCCTGCCTCCCGAGCCCTCCCCCCCCGCCTCCCCCTCCCCGCCTTCCTCCCTGCCTTCTTCCCTTCTCCTTCTCCACCTCCCTCCCTCCTCCCTCCCTGCCTTCCTTCCTCCCTCCCTTCCCTTCCTATCTTCATTTCATTAGTTCTAACTAGATTTATTTCTAAAGACTCCAGGACATGCTAAGCCTGTGCTAATTTAACCTGCCTGCCTGTAGCTGTATGGTCATGAGTTCAAATCCCCAGGGCCCCACATATGCACAGTCGGGGACCTGCCCTTGAGCACAGTAATGGGAGTAACCCTGAACCCCTCCAGGTAGTGTGTAATCAGCAACAAACAAAAGAGGTGATAAGATAAATTAATGCCTTCACACAAGAACTGGGAACGCTTTCAATTTGGCATTATTTATGTCAGTTAATTATCAGAAATGGGGGCGGAGCGATAGCACAGTGGGTAGGGTGTTTGCCTTGCACATGGTCGAACTGGGTCCGATCCCCGGCATCCCATATGGTGCCCCCGAGCACCGCCAGGAGTAATTCCTGAATGCAGAGCCAGGAGTCACCCCTGAGCATTGTGGGAGGGTGGGGGACGAGGGAAGGAGGCAGGAGTGGGAACGGGATGAGACTCCGTGGACAGACAAAGGTTTTGTTTTCCTTCCCCTGACTTGCACATCTTTCCTCTTCTTTCTTCTTAGCAAATGGCTTTTTTTTGGGGGAGTGGAATTTGGGGCCACACTTAGTGGTACTTAGACACTAGTCCTGGCTCTGTGCTCAGGAGTGCCCCCTGGTGGTCTCGGGAGCTGAACCAGGGCTGGCAAGTAAGCGCATTTGACCCCTGAGTGGACGTCTCCGGCTCCCCCACGGGCGTTTTATTTTCTTTTACAGTATGTTGGTGTGCGCTCCGGAGCTACTCCTAGCTCAGTACTTACTCCCTGGCTCTGAGCTCAGGGATCACTCCTGACACTGCTTGGGGCCCTATGGGGCTGGGAATCTGAGGCTAAAGCTGGGATTCCTACTGCTTCCCCAGCGCTCTCTGGGTGTGGCTAAGAGCAGGTTTTAAGGGAGATCTTGGCCCCGCGGGTGCATACAGGTCGCCTCCGCAGCCATGATGCTAACCGGGCACCAGGGGTTTGTTTCTGGGCAGGGAGAACTCAACCACGGTGCTCTGGGGCTACTCCCTAGCTCTGTGCTCGGAGGTTGCCCCTGGCAGCGCTGGCGGTTGGCGATCGGAGCCACACACAGCCCGATTTCAGCTCTGTGAACCCTCTCCCCAGCCGGCAACAAGCCGTGTGTCCTGCCCTGCGCTGGTCCGAGCAGCGGCCGGTCCGGTCCTACCTTTTGCAGCTGGGTCGCGCCCTGCTCACAGGCCTCGAGGAGCAGCCGCGGCGGCCAGGCTGCGGTCCCCTGCCGGTAGGCGCCGTGAAGCGCTCTGCGCCCCAGGGTACTGCACGGTGGGCTCATAGCCTGGCGCTGACGGTTTGCCACTCATGTGCACGGCACCTGCGGAGGGCACGAGACACCCAGCGTCACCCCTCTGCACCCACAGCTGGGCCTGTGCAAGGACCAACGCCGCTGGCCCTGTGGAGGTACTGTGGTGGGGCCGGCCCGGCACCGCACAGGGAGCCCCCGAGCCCTGCCAGGAGTGATCCCGGAGCACTGTTGGGTGTGGCCCGAGACAGAGAGAGAGAGAGAGAGGGAGGGAGAGAGAGAGAGAGAGAGAGAGAGAGAGAGAAGAGAGAGAGACAGAGACAGAGAGACAGAGACAGAGACAGAGAGACAGAGACAGAGACAGAGAGACAGAGACAGAGACAGAGACCGAGAGAAAGAGAAAGAGAAAGAGACAGAGAGAGAGAGAGAGACAGAAAGACAGAGAGAGACACAAAGAGAGAGAGAGAGAGAGAGAGAGAGAGAGAGAGAGAGAGAGAGAGAGAGAGAGAGAGAAAGTACCTGCCATAGAGGCAGGTGGGGCGGGACCAGGAAGGAAACTGGGGAATTGAACTGGGAAACGTGCGGTGCTGAAGGGACCGGTATCGGAACACTGTGTGACTGAAACCCAACCCTGAACACCTTTGTAACTGTGTATCTCACTGTGACTCAATATCAGAAGTAAATAAATAGCGATAGCACAGCGGGAGGGCGTTTGCCTTGCACAAGGCGGACCCGGTTCTATCCCGGCATCCCATAGGGTCCCCGAGCACCGCCAGGAGTAATTCCCGAAGTGCAGAGCCAGGAAGAACCCCTGAGCATAGTCGGGTGTGACCCAAAAAAGTAAAAATAATAATAAAAAAATGTAAATAGATACAAAAAATAATAAAAGTCAATCCTACCTTAAAAAATGTCGCCTCCACCATGAGCTTGCGCTGACAGACTTGGAAATCTGTGTGGGCGACGCGGCCGGGAAACTGACACCTGACAAACCCTATGTGGCTGCCCCGGGTCACACGGGGGTCATGTGTGGCTCCACACAGGGTCAGCTCCACAGCGAGGCTGCGTGTGAGGAGCTGAGAGACCTGGGAAGCCACCTGACCCACAGTCAGGCCAGCAACGCCGCGGGGAGACCCGGCCCAGGGAGCTGGGTACTGCGGACGCGGGGTACCGGTCTGCCTGCTGGTGCCTTCCTGTGTGTCCGCTGCGTCTTAACCAGGCGTGTGCCTGGCCCTGGTCACGCCGAAAGTCCCTGTTCACTGACCTGCAGTTCTGTGACTTTTGTGTCCAGGAGATGGGTACAAAGGATCTGAGGGATCCGACCACGGGGCCGAGTGAGCCAAAGAAGCTGCTGGCACACACATCTGGGTGCCGCACACACACACACACACACACACTCCCCATACTCCCCACGCCCATCACACCCACACCCACCCGCTCGCACACACACCCACACCCCAGAGCTCTGCCGGGAAGGCTTGAAGGTCTGGACAACATGGGCCGCACATGCAAGCCTCACATTTGGCTCCTGGTATCGGTTGGCGCCTCCTTAGAAACCTTGAGCACTGAGCCAGGAGCAACCCTGAGCACTGAGCCAGGAGCAGCCCTGAGCACTGAGCCAGGAGCATCCCTGAGCACTGAGCCAGGAGCAGCCTTGAGCACTGAGCCAGGAGCATCCCTGAGCACTGAGCCAGGAGCAGCCCTGAGCACTGAGTCAGGAGCAACCCTGAGCACTGAGCCAGGAGCAGCCTTGAGCACTGAGCCAGGAGCAGCCCTGAGCACTGAGCCAGGAGCATCCCTGAGCACTGAGTCAGGAGCAGCCCTGAGCACTGAGTCAGGAGCAACCCTGAGCACTGAGCCAGGAGCAGCCTTGAGCACTGAGCCAGGAGCATCCCTGAGCACTGAGCCAGGAGCAGCCCTGAGCACTGAGCCAGGAGCAGCCTTGAGCACTGAGCCAGGAGCAGCCTTGAGCACTGATCCAGGAGCAACCCTGAGCACTGAGCCAGGAGCAGCCTTGAGCACTGAGCCAGGAGCAGCCTTGAGCACCATCAGGAGCAACCCTGAGCACTGAGCCAGGAGCAGCCCTGAGCACTGAGCCAGGGAGCAGCCCTGAGCACTGAGCCAGGAGCAGCCTTGAGCACCATCAGGAGCAGCCTTGAGCACCATCAGGAGCAGCCCTGAGCACTGAGCCAGGAGCAGCCCTGGAGCACTGAGCCAGGAGCAGCCCTGAGCACTGAGCCAGGAGCGAATCGTCCCCCCAATATGAGAAAGGGTCACTGATGCTCCCAGGCCCGAGTTGCTTGGAAAGTCGCACAGTGTCACAGGAGCATCAGGCAAGACCCAGCAGGAACGCAGGAGAAGAGGCAGCACGTGTGAGTGTGTTTGTGTGTGTCTGTGTGTGAATGTGTTTGTGTATGTGTATCTGTGTGCATGTTTGCGCCGCCTGAGCATCTCCAGCTATGACCCAAAAAGCCAAAAAAATAAAAGGACTGGCCGGTTTATTCAGGCCAAACGCGGGTGTAGACGCCACTTCTCATGGTCTCAAACATGGGGTGGAGGGGCTTTGATCGGCCCTGATGGGCGGCACCAACTACCCGGGATGCCCGCAGAAAAGCTGGTGTTGTCTGAGAGGTGGTGAGCTCCGTGTCGCTGCAAGTAAGCAAACGGGAATCGGCCTGGTGCCCGGAGCCCGGCTGGAGGACGGCACCCACTGACCACGGTCTCAAAACCCCATGCCCGGCCGGCACAAACCAGGACGCCGGCCCGCTGCAGGGAACTGGGGTTCAGCTCTGAAGGGGTTCAACTTCCCGGCGGGTCACCAGCCTGCAGCACTTCCTGTTACAGCCAGTTTCCTGCTACACCTTCGGGAAGGCTTAAAGGGCACCCACAAAGACCAGAAGTCACATGCAGGACTGGAAAGGCCCAAGACAGGGAGGCCGAGAACACGCAAAGCGGCTTAGAGAAACCTGCATCCTGGAGGCCTTCTGGAAAGTTCCTTCTCAGGTCCATGCTAGGTCCAGCAGCTGTGCCCGGAGCAATGGGGCTTTTGGGGTAGAGTTCAGACTTACTCAGGAGAGAGCTGGGGAGAGTCATCTGGGGGGGGCCCTGCCCACGCTCCCCTGGTCCTCCATGAGTCGGAAGTTTCCCGGCGTCCTGCCCTCCCTGCGCCATCTGGAAACTTCCTTCTGTGCCTGCTTTCCCAGGACGGGTAGGACAGGTCTTTCCACCCGACAAGTGCCCGGCTCACACAAGCATGATGATATGTTTGTCCAAGAGGGCGGCCCCCGGCTCGGGCTCCTACAGCCCTGAGTCACCTCCTTCAGGCCGGCTCCAACCACAGCCCTGGGCGAGCGGATGGCCGAGACCCTGGAGGCCTCCAGGCCGCAGGCGACTGTCCCACTTGGGAGTCCCCCCGACATCAGCAGCGACATCCGGCGCTGGACTCCTGTCCCTCCATGAACCTTCCGTTGAGCTATGGAGGCCAGAGTCATAGCACAGCGGGGAGGGTGCTGGCCTTGCACCCAAATTCTATCCCTGACACCCCAAAGGGTTCCCGAGCCCTGCCAGGAGTGATCCCTGAACGCACAGTGAGGAGTAAGCCCTGAGCATCGCTGGGTATGGCGCAGAAGCAAGACGGAACAGAAAAAGGTTGAGCTATACAAGTCCAGGCAGGTGGGGTGTGGCAGGCAGGAACATACCCTGGCACGCCCGAGGCCCTGGGTTTGATCCCTGGCACTGTGCGGGCCCCCGAGCAATGGCTCCACTGGGCCCCAGCACCAGGCTCTCACAGATGCATCATGTGCTCCAGGCTCTGGGCAGTGTCTCTGGTTGATGCGAAGAGCTTTGGATGGGGTCGGGGAGAGTCAGGAGTCCACAAGGACAGGAAGGATGAGGGGCTTCATGATGAGCTAATAGAGGGCAGGTCAGAGGGACGCGGGGAGGGGGCTGACTGCCCCATTAGATTGGGAAGCGAATGGGCGGCCCCCTACTGGGTCTTCCAGAGACAGCCACCACCTGCTCATCCCTCAGGGTCCCCCAAGTCCACCCTCATTCCTGATTCAGAGGGGAGGACACAGGGGGCTACCCAGAGCTGAGAGAAAGGCTGGTGTGCGGCCCGCCGTGAGGGAGAGGCCACCAGCCTCAGCACCAGGCCTGCTGGCTCACACAGTGGACAAGGTCAGTCAGAGGAAAGAACCGCTTCAGAGAGAGAGGACAGGCCGGGATTTGATTAACGTGCAAAAGGACTCTTCCAGAAACTTCTACTATGCATTGTTTATGAGGAAAACAATACTCAAAGAACTGAAGAAAATGTCTGCTGAGTAAAGCATACAAGCACTAACACCACTGACAGTCGGGTTTTCTCAGACCACCACGAGATCCTACCAGACCCGGCGCACTGGCCCACAGACCCAAACGTGGGCTCCCCATCCCACACGTGGGACCCTCAGACCCAACACACTGGCCCCTCAGACCCAACACATGGTTCTCTCAGATCCTTCCAGGCCCGACACATGTTTCTCTCAGACCTGATACAGGAGTTCCTCAGACTCAACACGAGTTTCTCTCAGATCTTTTCAGACATACAATTCTCTCAGGCCTGACACACAGGTCCTACAGATCTGACACAGGTGAGACCAACAACAAAAAAGCAATTCTCAGAGAGTTGTTAGGATTAAATTATTTCACAAGATGCTAACTCAGCACCTAGAGTTTAAGAACTAAGAGTTTAACAAATGACAACAATACCAGTTGTACCTTGGGAGACATTGAATGTCTTTAAGCTACACACAGCAGTGCTCAGGGATCACTCCTGGGGCTCTTGGGGACCAGACGGAATTGCTGGGAATCAAACCCAGGTTGGCCATGTGCAAGGCAAGGGCCCTACACGCTGTACTATCACTTTGGCCTCTGTTTTTTTTTTTTTTGTTTGTTTGTTTGTTTGTTTTTGGGCCAACCCAGCAATGCTCAGGGGTTACTCCCTGGCTCTGCACTCAGGAATTACTCCTGGCGGTGCTCAGGAGACCAAGCGGGATGCCGGGGATCGATCCCAGGTCGGTGGCGTACAAGGCAAACGCCCTACTGGCTGTGCTATCACTCGGGCCTCACTTTGGCCCTCTGGGAGATATTTAATTCCCCTTTTAGTTTTCTCTTTCCAAGTTTTTATTTTTTGGCTTTTTGGGTCACACCCGGCAATGCTCAGGGGTTACTCCTGGCTCTGCACTCAGGAATTACTCAAGGCGGTGCTTAGGGATGGGAATGCCGTGGATATGGAATGCCCTGGATCAAACCCGGGTTGGCCGCGTGCAAAGGCAAACACCCTCCCCTCTGTGCTGTCGCTCCGGCCCTTCAGTCCGGCCCATTTCTTTCCAATTTTTGTTGAATAAACGTGCACAATTTTTACAGTGCCAAGACCCTCCCCCGAGGGACAGCTATTTCCCTTCCCCGTGAGGCGGCACTCCAATATGAGCTCACAACTGTTCCCACAGCCCTGATTCTAACCTCTAAAGCGAGAGCCCCCAATCAGTTTTATTTTTAGTTAGTTTTTGGGCCATACCTGGCTGTGCTCAGACGGTGCTTGGGGGACCATATGGGGTGCTGGGAGGGAGGCCCGTCAGCTGTGTGCAAGGCAACTGCCCTCCCCACTTACTGCCTCCCAGCGCTCCAAATCAGCTTTATTTTTTGTTTTATTATTATTATTATTATTATCTTTTTTGGATTTTGGGGCCACACCTGGCCGTGCTCAGGGGTTACCCCTGGCTCTGCACTCAGGGATCACTCCTGACAGTACACATATTATGCCGGGATTGAACCCGGGTCAGCCACCTGCAAGGCAAATACCCTCCCCGCTGTACTACCACTCCGGCACCCCCAAAAACACTTTAGAAAGGAAAGGGCACCACAGCTTGGCACGGGACAGCCTCCTGGTGACCGCTCTGGGTTCCCCCATGATCCTGTCCTTACCATTCTGGGTCTCCATGCCGCCTTCCGGACACACAGCTGACCCCTCTGGCCCCACACACCAGTACATGCTGGGTGGTCGCCGTGACATTCCCGCCATCGGAGGTGTCCCTCGCCAAGTCGGATCCGCCACCCGCAGGGCCGCTGCCCCGTGGCTGGGCCGGCATGGGCGGGCAGAACACTGCCTCCTGGAGGAGAGAAGCGGAATGTCAGCAAGCTTCAGACCCCTGGGCCCAGAGGGCCTCGGTCTCTCTAGAGGTGACACTGCTCGCCCCTGCATGTGGTCAGTGGGGGGACAGGGAAGGACACAGGCCCTCGACTCCATGCCACTGAGGGGCCAGCTCCAGGGAGGAGGGGGGGGGGCGGCACAGCAGCTCGGACCCATGGTCACCTGCGTGCAGTCGCCGCTCAGGAACTCAGGGATGCTCTGCCTGGAGCCTGCAGGGCAGCCAGGAGAGTTCTAGAGAATTCTAGAGAGATCTATCACCGGCTGTGCCACTGTGTCGGGGAGCCACAGCCTGCAGTGACAGAGACGTGAGCCCAGATGGTCTCTTGTCCTCGCTCAGAATCTCAAACACACACACACACACACACACACACACACACACACACACACAGAGTCAGGCCCTCTCACAACTGTAGATACAGATTTTGCTGGAAAACCCTTTTTTTATGAGTCGTGTCCAGCGATGCTCAGGGGTGACTTCTGGCTCTGTACTCAGGAATTACTCCTGGTGGTGCTTGGGAGACTCCAGGGGAAGCCGGGGATTGAGCCTGTGTGGCCTAGCACAAGGCAAACGCCCTCCCCTCTGAGCTATTGCTCCGGCCCCCTTTGCTGGAAAACTTCTGTCTTCCAGGCAGAGACGGTAACGGATTTAGGGGAAGCACTTGCCTTGCATGTGCCAGCCCTAGCTCGACCCCCAGCACCCCACGCGACCCCTCAAACACTGCCAGGAACGACCCCCTGAGCCCAGAGCCAGGAGCAAGCCCAAACCTTCCTGCCACCACATGCTTGGGAAAAACAACAACAAGACTCCAAGTAGGGGTCAGGATTGCTCAGGACCGAGTCCGAGGCGGGCTCGGGGCAGCTCAGAGGGCTCAAGCGCAAACCTTGAAAGCGTGAGGTCCCGAGTTCAGTCCCCAGCAGCACACGGTCCCCTGAGCACCGCCAGGCGCCTGAGAGACTTCTGTGCACCTGCGGTGTGGCCCCCAGGCTCACGAGGTTGGCCGAGAACGTGGTCAGAATGTGGGAGGGGGCCGGAAGTGGTTCTGGCCCCTCCCAAACCCCCAGCAGAGGCTCCCCCGGACCCAAATAAAAGCTTGAGGAATATCTGTGGCTTCTCATGTTGTCAAACACAACAAATGTTGTGAATGTCTCAGGCGACGGCAGCAGCATGAGTCACGGTAAGCACCTCCGGCCGCTGTTCCCTGGGCCGCGGCGGCTGCTGCTTTAAAAAAAATGTTTTTTTAATTTCTATTAAAACACTGTGACTTACAAAGTAGTTCATCGGCTGTTTCAGGCACTTAGTGCTCTGACGCCACCAGCGAGACCTTCCCTCCACAAGTGTCCCCAGGGTCCCTCCGGACCCCAACCTCCCCGGACGCACGTGACAACTGACTTTATGTTGCCACTCCACAAATCTTAAAGAAATGGTGAACAAGATGCTCAGAAAATCAGTGAACGCCAACGCCCCACGGCTTCTCGCAGACAAGTCCCAGTTTACACCCTTGAAAAAAAAAGTCACAGCGACGTCCTTCTCCAAAACAGAAGAAGGACTAACCCTAATAACGCTTCTAGCGGGGGGGGAGAAAAAACATCTTGAGCACATTTTAGGCCCAGCTGTGCCCTACAGAGTCTGTTCCTCTTTTTGTTTTTTGGTTTCCTTTTTGAAACTCCTGTTACCAGGGCTGGGCTGGCCGTGGGGCCAGGGTCCAGCGCTCACTCGGAGTCCGGTTTCCACACTAAGCTCTTCTCCTCGGCTCCTGCTTCCCCAGAGTGCGGAGTGAAGGGATGGACCTTGGCTTTTCCCAAGCAAAATCTAGAGCCCAAGAGGCTTCCGAAGGCTTTCTGAAATAGAAACTATCTTACTAGGTTAGATTTGCTGGGCGATGCCCACAGTATGTGGGGGCTATGTCCAGCACCCAGGGGTGAGAGGGGTGGGGGAGTGATTCCTGGCAGTCTGGGGGCCAGAAGCTCAGGGAGTTGTGAAACTTACAGCTGGTTTCAGACAGGCAGAAGGGGTGGGCCCTGACCCTGACCTCCCACCCCGCAGACCCTGGTGGCCCACCCCCCACCCCCTCCAGTGTGAACTTTGCACTTTTTAGTGTTCTGAATATCCCCGGAAGTGGCCCCAGCTCCCCTGACCATTGCTTGGGAGGCCCGAGAAACTATCTGGGTAGAAGCAGGAGGCCAGCACCAATCGCCTGGGTGGGCTGAAGGCCGTGAAGGGGTCCACAATTCCTGAGCCCTGGAAGATGCAGGAAGCAAGTTAGGAAGCTCAGGGGTCCGCGGGGCCGGAGAGAACAGGAGCCAGGACACTGGACAGTGGTTGGAAGCTCGCCAGAAGTAGGTGTGAGGCAAAGGCAGTTAGGACAGAGAAGGGACCAGTATGACAATGATAGTTGGAAATGATCACTCTGGACCGGAACTGAGTGTAGAGAGAAGGTACAGGGATAGGCATGATGACCTTCAGTTCTGTATTGCAAACCGTAATGCCCAAAGGGGGAGAGGGAGAGGGGGTAGAGGGAGAGGGAGAGGGAGAGGGAGAGGGGGAGAGGGGAGAGGGAGAGGGGGGAGAGGGAGAGGGAGAGGGAGGGAGGGAGAGAAAGAGAAAGAGAGAGAGAGAGAGAGAGGGAGAGGGAGAGGGAGAGGGAGAGGGAGAGGGAGAGGGAGAGGGAGAAAGTACCTGTCAGGTGGGGTAGCGGGAGGAGGGACATTGGTGGTGGGAAACGCGCACTGGAGAAGGGGCAGGAGTTGGACCGTTGCATGACTGAAACCCGATTGCGGACGCCCGTGTCACTGTCTCTCACGGTGACTCAATGGGACAGCAGGTGGGGCGGGCACTTGTCCTGCATGAGGCCAACCCTCATCTCTCTGGAGCCAGAGGGAGGCACCAGGACCCCCCGGAGTCCCACCTGGGAGCTGCTGGGGGCGGGAGGAGGCAGCAGGAGAGGCAGGGAAAGGCGGCAACACCACATACACAACATGATGGAGACACTGAGCCGACACAGGACTGCAGCCGGGCCCACAGCTGCAGTGTGTGTGTGCATGTGGGAACTTCCGGTGGCTGAAAGAAGCAGAGCCAGAGAGCAGCCAGCCAGGGCGGCGGGGGCGGCCAGGGGCAAAGCCCCCCTCAGGGGGCAGTAGGGGACAATCGCCCAGACTAGCAGCCCCCACTCCCTGGCTCCCAACAGAGGAATGACCTGGCTGTGATCTGCTGATCCATGCCGGTGCGGGCTCAGCCTGGAACGCTGGAATCAGCCCAAGTGCAGTCGAGCCTCTAATGGCAATGAAAACCTCAGAGCGCAGGGGCAGGGGCCGCAGATGGGACGGGAGAAAGAGGGGTGCAAGGACTTGGATGCACCCTGGGGTCCCCAACAGGGCGGCCCACTGGCAGCGGGAGGCCCTCTGACACCCAGGCACGGGGCTCTGGTGTGGGAACTGGGGGTCGTGGTGGTTTTGCTGGGCCCCAAGCAGGGCATGGAGGCCCCCTGTGTGCATAATTTCACGTTTTGGTTCTGGCAAGGCCAAAGGCAACAGCGGTAGCCCGGGAAAGGCTGGGACACTCACGCCTCCCAAAGAGCCCAGCTGTGTGCCGCTCTGGCCAGTGGGAAGAGGTAAAGAATGAACTTTGGGGGTGGGCAGGAAAATCTGACCTGGTCTTAGAACCCCCCAATTTCCCATCACCCTCCAATCTCAGGGGCCCCCAAGTTCTCTCCCACTATCTCCTTCCGACCCCCCCAAAGGCCCCCCCACATTTGCGATCCCCATCTCTCTCTTGGCCCCAGCTTCCTAAGCACCGACCCTGCCCTCTGCCCCTCCAGATTATTGGACGCATCTCGCGGACCCGCCAGGGCAAGATTTTCATGTCTCTGGCCAGAGTCTCCGCTGAGCCCAAAGCACAGCCTGAAACAAGGTGCAGGCCAGGACCCCACCAGAGAGATGGTCAGGAGTAACCCCCGCCCAGCACCCACAAACACACACGCACAAACACATATGCACCCACAAATACACATGCGCATACAAGCACACACGCTCACACACGTGCATACGAACTTAAGCGCACAAAGACGCACAAACTGAGCGCACACGTGCACATACGCACACGGCAACCCGCGCACACTCACACGCGCATACACAGACGCACACACAGACGCACAGACACAGACACAGACAGACAGACAGAAAGATACACACACACACACACACACACGCCCGCGCTCCAGTGGCGGCCGGGCCAGTTTTGCTCCCCCCAGTGGCGGCCGCGCGGGGCGTTTCCTTCCTCGGCTTCGTTTCTTCTCCGCCGCTTTCCCGCCCCGTCCCGCGCCCCGCGGGCCGAGCCTGGGGCTCCCGCGCCCCGCCACGACGCGAGCGCGCTGGTGGGCCCGGCCGGGAGGCGGCGGGGCCGGGACTCAGCCCGCGCCCTCGGGGGTCGCCGGGCGGACCGCGGCGGGCTCCAGGGCCCGTCGGGGCGCCCAGGGGACGCGGGGCGCGGACCCGGCTTACCTGCGGGGCGCGGGGGCCGCGTGCGGGGGCTAGCTGGGTCCCCGATCTGTCGCCCCCCGCTGCTTGGGCCGCGCGCCGGGGGCCGGGCCGAGCCCAGACACTTCCTCAATCCTGCGGCCGGCGGGCGGCGCAAAGCGCGCGGGGGCGCGGACCGGGCGCGCGTTCCTCCGCCCCCCCATCCCCCGCAGCCCAGCCTCCGCCATCGGACCCTAGCTGGTATCGCGAAGCCCTAGCCTCCACCACCGAACCGTGCCACCCCCACACACACACAGACACACACACGCACACACTCCGTAGCCCCACACTCCGCGATAGGACCCTGGCGGTGCCCAGGAGCCCTCAGCGTCCTGGGACCCTCCAGAACAAACGCCCCCAGGTCTGGCCCTCCCTGGTTCTCGCCACCTGAGATGGGTGCAGCCACAAGATGGGTTGGTTGGAGGCTAAAACTGGGTCCAGCTCCCTCCCCGCCTCCTAGGGGACAGCCGGATCCCGGGCTGACCTTGGACTGTGCGCAGCGGCAGGAAATAATAATTTAAAAAGTTGGCCCAGGGCCAAAGCTATAGAACAGCCAGAAGGGCTTTAGCCTTGCACGAGGCCTACCCCGCGCGGTGCCCACGACCCGCAGGCAAGCTCTGTTGGGTCACTGGCATCCCCACAGGACCCTCCGAGTAATTCCTGAGTGTAGAGCCAGGAGGAACCCCCTGAGCATCGCTGAGTGTGACCCCCAAAAAATTAATTGTGGGGGGGTGGTGAGCGATAGCACAGAGGGAGGGTTTCTGCCTTGCACGAGGCCCACCTGCTTCGATCCCCGGCATTCCATATGGTCCCCTGAGCACTGCCAGGAGTAATTCCTGAGTGCAGAGCCAGGAGGAACCTCTGGGCATTGCCGGTGTGACCCAAAAAGAAAAACAATAGTTGCTGGGGTCTGAGAGATAGTTCAGGGGGAGGGTGCTTGCCTTGCACCAACCACCCTGGTTCAGCCGCCGGCACCCCACCTGGTCGCCCCAGCACTCCCAGGACAGATTCTTGAGTGCAGAGTCCGGAGTCAGTCTCGAGAACTGTGGCCCCGCAGCAACAAAACCACAATGACTGATGGGGGGCCACTCCTGGTGGTAGTCTGCATGCCTGGGGGTACCCAGAACCTTGCTCACAAAAGGGGATGTGCTTTACCCCTGGGGCCCTGTCCGGGGGCCGTCTGCTGGGTCATTTAAAATAAGTGCTTTGATTTAAAAAACTTTACAAACCGCGGTAGCATGTTGGCACTATATTAGGATAAGACATCGTGAAGGCCTTATTCAAACGCGCACTATCAGGATGCTGGTCCCCGAGGCAGGCGGCGTCTGATTAGGGAAAGAAAACCCGGGCTCGGAATAAGCACCCGGTATCCAGGCTGGACACACACCTCAGCCTCCGAGGTGTAAGGACAGCCGGGGCTCACCCCCAGGATTTAAGGTCCAGGCAGAGATCACGAGTCCCTCCGCCCTCAGGGCCATTTCACAAGCGCCGGGCCTCGTGGACAGTCCGGGCAGTGGAAGGGGCTTTTAAGGACCCCTGGTGGAGAAGGGGACCTACAGTGGCCTCCGGTCTTTACTCCTGACGCTGCCCCTCCAGTTCTCTGAGGACGTGGATCCCTTGCAATCAGGGTGGGCGAGTTTTGCAATCCGGTGTTTGAGGCTTCATCCGTCCTAACTCCAGCATGCAAAAGGGGCTGGTCTGATTGCTTCGAAAAGTCCCCCATAACTGGCTGGGCAGGGCGTGGCGTCCGCACGCTGGGGCGGCCAGTCCGTGGCCACGGAGCCTCCAGAGCGCGCTGCCCGCCATCTAGCGGCAGGACGAGGGAGCGCACGCACAGGCCCTCGGGGAAACTGTTCAGGCCACTTAAATGCCAACTTCACCTTGGTCGTACACCAGGGGCCGCAGTGTGGCTCACGCTTAGGACGAGAGCTCAGGCAGATGGCACATGCACATGGCATTTTACCCTGAAGATATGAGGTGCCCTGATTGTCAGTTTGCAGAGGGAGAAAAGTCAGCTGAGGAGGAGGGTGGGTAAACACAACACGCACACACACAGACACACACAGACAGACACAAACACACTAACACACAGACACAAACACAGAGACACACACGCACAAACACATGCCGACACAGACACACAGACACAGAGACACAAAACACACACTCACACACAGATATAGACGCACAGAGACAGACACACACAAGACACACACACAAACAAACATGTACTGACACACAGGCACACAGACTCACAGACACACAAACCCAGACACTCACGGACACACAGAGACCTGGAGATTGTCGGGAACAGCCGAGTTCCCCAGCAGTATCGGGAGAGGGAGCGAATCCCCTTCTACCTCAGGACGGGCGGCCAGCGGCCTGGTTAGTCACAAATCCAGCACGGTTCCAAAAACTTTACTTAAACGTGTTCTGGTGCGATAATCCAAGGTCAGGAAAACCCAAACTGCCAATTCCTAGCCGGACCTAGACCATGTGCTCAGAGCAGGATCCTCAGCCAAGATGGACCCTAGACCCAGACCATGTGTCTAGGTCAGAGAGCAGACCCCAGGTGGGGGAGAGAGACAGAGACAGAGACAGAGACAGAGAGACAGAGAGGGACAGAGAGAGACAGAGACAGAGAGACAGAGAGAGACAGAGACAGAGAGACAGAGAGAGACAGAGACAGAGAGACAGAGAGAGACAGAGAGACAGAGAGACAGAAAGAGACAGAGAGAGACAGAGAGACATAGAGAGACAGAGAGACACAGAGACAGAGAGACAGAGAGACAGAGAGAGCAGAGACAGAGAGA
Source organism: Cryptotis parvus (assembly GCA_021461705.1). Lineage (NCBI taxonomy): Eukaryota > Metazoa > Chordata > Mammalia > Eulipotyphla > Soricidae > Cryptotis > Cryptotis parvus. Next base: position 9,350 of record JAJIBD010010216.1, on the reverse strand, counting down.
CAGAGAGAGAGCAGAGAGAGACAGAGAGACAGAGACAGAGAGACAGAGACAGAGAGACAGAGAGAGACAGAGACAGAGAGAGAGAGAGACAGAGAGACAGAGAGAGACAGAGAGAGACAGAGAGACAGAGAGACAGAGACAGAGAGACAGAGAGAGACAGAGACAGAGACAGAGAGAGACAGAAACAGAGAGAGACAGAGAGAGACAGAGAGACAGAGAGACAGAGACAGAGAGACAGAGAGACAGAGAGACAGAGAGAGACAGAGAGAGACAGAGAGACAGAGAGACAGAGACAGAGAGACAGAGAGAGACAGACAGAGACAGAGAGAGAGAGGAGAGGGAGAGAGACAGAGACAGAGAGACAGAGAGAGACAGAGAGACAGAGAGAGAGGAGAGAGTGTTTTTTTCTTCTTTCTCGCATCTTTTATATCCCTTGAGCCCCCGGCCCGGCCCAGAGGTCGGGTCTCAGTAAGGACCAAAAGCCCACCACTGCCACGTGCGCTCCCCCAGGCCTTACAAATACTAATGTGCCAGAGCTTGATCTCACCTTACAAACTTCTGCACAAAGCAACTTGCTAATGGGGGAGGGCACCTGAGAAATGTAACCAGCATTTAGTTTACGGAGAACAGCATAGGATTTCCTACCTGAATGCGTATTGCGTGCTATGCGTTTCTCCAAACTGCCTCGGGATCCTGTTCTTTAGTCCCAGGGGCTCTGCCTTTAGAATTCCGCAGTGATGCTCCGCTTGCCAGGAGGCAAACGGCATTCCTCTTGGATCCAGCAGGGCTATTTCATTTAAAGGAGGATCCACCACAGCCAGGGAATTCCTGATAAAATTGTCCAGTCCCACCGAGAGGACCCGTGGGAGTTGAGAGAAACACTTTGAGCAGCCAACATAGATTCAAGGTAAGAATATTCTGCCTCTCAGAAAGCCACAGGCCCAAGCTCTCTTCCTGTCCCCAGTCTATCAGTGTGAATCCTAAGAGGGAGTTTCAGACTAAAGGCAGTTGGTTCTTAGGAAACGTGAGGCTCTGGGTTAGCTGGGAGCCAGGGCTCATTAGGGCGTGTCCTGCAACAGAGATACACAGAAGCAGTCACACACAGACACACACACAGACACACACACACACACACAATCTCCCCTGGACACATCTCTTGCTAGCTTGTTACTACATGTCTTGACTTTCCTTTCTTCTACCTGCAGAGGTCCGAATTCTTGACCACATTATTTCTTCTTTCTCTCTCCCTCACATCTTTCTAAGCAAGTTCACTCAAGAAAAACTATGTTGCTTCACTTAAAAGAAATCAAAGCACCACCGAGCTTCTCAAATAGGCAGATTTATTTTCTGATCGCTGCATTAGCTGAACACACTTTCTGTAGCTCCAATCCCAACCCCAGGCCAGCCGATGTTTCAAACTCTCACAGGAGACCATCAGAGAGGGGACCCCATTGCTACAGAGATTTCTAAATCCAGTAAATCCAGTATTGCCACAAGGTTAAATATACCACCTCCGTGTATGCGTACAACTATCCAAAGATACGTTCACTATCATCATAAATAATGTAGCTTTTCCTAATCAAGGCATTATTGTACAAGGAGAGAATGAAGCCCCTCTATTGCATTATTGCTAAGGTTAACTTAAATCCTGTACTGGGGAGAAAAGCTTGACAATTCAGTGTACGAGGTCAAAACCTGATTGGATGAGTGACTGATAGGAGAGTGTGTCAGCTGATGGGGAACTGTGCATTTATATTTCTGACAAGAACAAAATTCCCCGCTCTTGCTGATGACCCTCTTTGGACATATATTGCCTTTGCCATAAAGCTTTTTTTTTTAATTAAAGCCATGATTTTTATAAAAACCCCACTTAATTTTTTTTTTCTTTTTTGGGTCACATCCGGCAATGCTCAGGGGTTCCTCCTGGCTCTGCACTCAGGAATTACTCCTGGCGGTGCTCGGGGGACCATATGGGATGCCGGGGATCGAACCGCGGGCCGGCATGGGCCGGCTGCATGCAAGGCAAACGCCCTACCCGCTGGGCTATTGCTCCGGCCCCCACCCCAATTAATTTTTAAAAACATTATTGATATATTTATATTTGGTTTTTGGGTCACACCTGGCAATGTTCAGGGGTTACTCCTGACTCACTCTGCACTCAGGAATTATTCAGGGGACCCTGTGGGATGCCGGGGTTTGAACCCGGGTGGGCCATGTGTGAGGCAAACGCCCTCCCCTGTTGTTCTATCACGCCTCCCCCCTTTCGTTTTAATCCTTTTTGTTTCTTCAAAGAGCCCAGGGAAGAGCGGGAGATAACCCAGGGGTCAGGGCACAGAAGAGCACTGTGCTGGAGCCCCACACCTCGTTTAATTCTCAAACAATTCATTTCTCCATCAGAAAGTGCTACCAGAAAGGAACCTAGAATCATAGTTAAGGTCTTGGAATTACAAGTTATTTGGTTTGGTCTGTTTTTTATCATCATCATCATCATCATCATCATCATCATCATCATCATCATCATTGGCTTTTAGGCCACACCCAGCTGTGGCGGGAGGGCCAGGCAGATCCACGTGTCCGGCGTAGCAAACACTCAGACTCTGAGCTTGTTCCTAGCAGTTTGGTCTGTTCTCAAGCGCTTCCCATTTTCCAAGTAAACGTAATAAGCATTTACGTACTGTTGAGAGCCGGTCCTCAGGAATGGTGGGGGACCCACTTCCTCCTGGCGTCAGGGTCATTTGCTGTCTTTATTCAATTCATGTCAAGACCAGGCCTTTTGGCGATCAGCGGTCTGCTGGAGGCGCGGAGACCAAACCGGAGAGCGGGAGAGGGTGGGAGGCTTAGTAGGAGGCATTCACGCCAGCTCTCTGTGCCACGCAGGGCTCAGGGGTCAGAGAAGAAGTTATGTGCCAGGGCGCTGTGTTGGTAAACTCGTCACCAGCCTCCTTTGCTGCCTCGGACAGGGCCCGGGTGAACGGCGGAGGCTGGGCCGGGTAGAAGCTCTGCGCTGGGCTATGGACTCGTCATATTCCCAAGACAATCCTGGTTGGCAGCTGTTGCCCACTCTCCAGGCACCAGGGACCATGCCCAAGGCACCTGGACCTTCATGCCAAGGCGTCCTCCACTGGCTTTTGTGGTGGGCACAGCTCTGGCGGCGGCCCAGTCTTGCAGAACATTCAGGAAACTGCAGGAGTTTTCCCCCACGTCCAATTCTTCCTGGAGCATTTTGAAGAGAACTTTGAAGCACTTGCGGTTGGCACTGCCTGAGCTCCCTGATGTCCTGGCTGGCGCTGGGGTGTGTGGGGAGGTGGTACACGGAGAGGGTGGGACCAGGTCTAGGGAAGGAAGAAAAACAATCCGACAGCGCCACCCCCTGGCAGAACTGTAGTTTTACACGTAACTTATTGAAGAGCAAACCAGGAGACGGCAAAGAAAAAAATAAGTTTCCGGAGTGAAGGATGCAGTGAAGGATGCCGGGCGTCTGGCACCGTGACTCAAGCGTCCTTGGGTGCTGGTACCACCTCGGCTGTCAATCAAACACTGGAGGGCGGCGCCCGGGCGCCTGCTTCAGGGACTGCTGTCGTCCAGTTTGATGGTGACCGTCTTCACTTCTGTGTACTCGGCCAGCGCGTACTCGCCTCTGAAGGTGGGTGGGGGGAGAGAGAAAGAGATAAATAGACATAGAGAGGCAGAGAGAGACAGAGAGAGAGAGAGAGAGAGAGAGAGAGAGAGAGAGAGAGAGAGAGAGAGAGAGAGAGAGAGAGAGAGAGAGAGAGAGAACAGGTCAAGGGGCGCCTAATCACACATAACAAAAGAGGAGCAAAGCCTCTGCCTACAGGGGAGCCAAGGCACCCCCTCCCAGCTGAGGGTGTGTGTGATATTTTGCGAATATTTTCAAGGTACAAAGGAATGACTTAAAAAATTAATTTTTTGGTCCACACCGTTGGCGCTTAGGGTTGACTCCTGGCCCTGCACTCAGGACTCACTCCTGGCAGTGCTTGGGGACCCTCTAGGGTACCAGGTCAGCTGTGCGTACTGCAGCTGCCGTAGGGCTCCAGCCCCAAGGAACTGCTTTAAGGGAAGATAAAAGAATGCAGCTCCGGAGAGCTCACTGCTAGGGCAGCAGGCCAGGCCAGGCTGGGAGGGGCTGATTTCCTGGGCCGAACTGCGGCTGGTGGGACCCGCCATGTGCTCTAATCTGCCTGGGTCCCCTCACAGCCAGGAGGATGTCACGGAGCTGTGGAATATGGCCGTTGAGGGCTGCAGGGAGGGGTCCCAGGGTCCAGCCGGGTCCAGCCGTGAGGAACATGAGGACGAGGAAGAAGGAAGGTGGGGGCAGGACAACAGAGTGAAGGGGAGACACCCTGGGTAAGGACCACCACCCTGTAGGCCCTGGGGTCTCCGAGTCACCCCCTCACAGCACAGCACTTACAGTTCTCTGCCATTTCCCGACATCTTGAAGCCCCCAAAGGGGGCCTGTGCATAGATGGCATTGTAACAGTTGATCCTAGAGAGAGTGGGAGAGGCGGTCAGCCCCAGAGTGACCGGTGTGGCAGCCCCTGCAGAATGGCCTCTGTCCGGGTTTTCATGGCTTTCCTATGCTTGGCTTAGGAGCCCCAGGGGGAACCGTCCCAGTCCTGCTCTCGGCCTTCAGAACCCAGGGTTTGCACGGACTGGCTGGACAGACAGCGTCCAGTACAAAAGTGCGTCTGAAGAGGAGCTGCCTAGTTCAATTAGCTTGTTTTGGGGCCACACCTGGTGGTGCTCAGAGCTTCCTCCTGACTCTGCACTTGGCAGGGATCGAACCATGCGCCAGGCAAGGATCCTCCCTCTGCACAATTGCTCCAGCCCCAAATCTGCATTGTCCGAATGCATGAGTTGGGGTCGAAGCTGCTTACTGGGGGTCAGAAGGGGCAAATGAAGGAGAGAATTTTTCAGTGGCGGAGACAATGAACAGAATGGACCCGGAAGTACTCCTATGAGCATCCCTTCCCTCTCCCCGCCCCGAATGGACCAGGAAGCACTCACATGTCCCCACCAAGAATGGACCCGAAGCACTCCTATGAGCGTCCCTTCCCTCTCCCCTCCCCGAATGGACCCGGAAGCACTCACATGTCCCCAAGAATGGACCCGGAAGCAATTCTATGTGCTGGCCCCCAGCCCCCCAGCACCCCAACCATGGACCCAGAAGCATTCACATGCCCCCACCAAGAATGAACCTGGAAGCACTTCTATTTGCTCCCCCTCCCCCATGTGGACCCGGAAGCACTCACACGCCCCCAGCCTCTTGGCTAAGGGTCTCTGGGCTTTTGCCCTGGCCTATCCCCACCTCATTGCCCGCATCTAGTGAATGCCTCCGAACGAGCCCACATCCTCCTCACCACAGCCCTGAGCTCAGGGGCCACGCGCTGCCCCAGCGACACGCTTCCCGCCTCCGAGAGGGTGAGACCCAGGGACATCCAGCCCAGGTGGCCCAGCACACGGGCCGCAGAGCGGCGGGTTCTGCTCTGCCGCTTGTGAGCTGCGTGGCTGCGTGGCCCCGGCCCAGCCACTCGCCTCCCTGTGTGACCTTGGGCGTCTGTTCTGTCTGTCACACGGGTGGCACAGCACCTGCTTTCAGTGGCCTTGAGGATAGAGCCAACATAGGCTGAGAAGCTTCTGGCCAAACAGGAGAAGGGAGGAACGCAGCTGGCCACGCCAGAGCGCCAACCCCTCCGCCCACCTCCCTGCGCTCACCAGACAGTGCCCGAGTCCAGAGCCGAGGCCAGCTTCAGAGCCTTGTCCAGGTTCTTCGTGAACACGGCGGCCGTGAGTCCGTATTCCAGGCTGTTGGCCCGCTGGATGACTTCATCGAGATTCTTGAACTTCATGATGGGCTGCACCGGCCCGAAGATCTGTGAGGGAGGAAGGGGCGGGTCGGAGGCAGGAGAGCCGTGAGAGCCGTGGCTGTCTCAGGGCTGGGCTCCGACAGCGCCCCCGCTCCCCAAACTCCCTCTCTGGAGTCACCCCGCCAGTCAGATGACCTTCCGAAGACCTTCCTAGCTTTCCCCCTGCTGACCGCGAGGAACATGGACTCTCTTCCCACTGGGATCTCGAGAGCCACCTTCCAGCCCATCTTCAGAGGCTGCCGGCGGTCTGCAGGCCAGTTGCCGTCACACGACCTTAAGTGACGCTTTGCAGGATTCGTCAAGTCCGGGGCCTGAGCAACAGGACAGCGGGAAGGACTATGGCCCTGCATGCGGCGGACGCTGGTTCGATCCCGGCACCCCATAGGGGTCTCCCTGAATCCTGCGAGGAGTAATCCTGAGTGCAGAGCCAGGAGTAACCCCTGAGCATTGCCGGATGTGGGCTCCCAAGAAAGCAAAACAAACAGAAGACAGCCAAGAGCTGGCGCTAAGGCAGCGCTAGGGGAGGCACTAGGACCGGTCAGTCCCTGGGCACTACGGGGTGTGGCCTAGGTGGCCCCTCACAGGCTGGATGCTGCCCCAGGCTCTGGCTGTGTCCAACTGGGAGTGGCCCCTGGGGCTCCCTGAGCATAGCTTGGGAGGTCCCCCACCACAAGGGCAGGCAGCCAGCAGGCAAGGTCAAAGGACAGTGCAGCGGGCGGCTGGGCGTGTAGTGCCTTTGGAGCCCATAACCGATGCACTGGGTGGGCTGTGGAAGTGCTGTCCTCCCACCCCCCATTTGGGGTCCTCTGGAGCCTTCTGTCTTCCCTCGCTGCACAGTGAGTGACCAGCCCAGAGCTCACGGCCCGAGCCTGGGGCCACCCAGCCATGTTCACATGTCCCCATCACGTGGCCAGGCCCTGGGCGGGAACTTGTTTCCTTCCAGCAGGGCAGCAGGCCGGGAGTCCGCGTCAGCCATGCGGCGCCCATGTGCCTGAGAGCAGTCAAACGGGGAAGCACCACAAGCCACTCTGTTTTGGGGGCGAGGGGCCCGGGGCCACGCTGGATGTTCCTCAGCGGCTCCCTGTGGTTTTGTGCTGGGGCTTAAACAGGGTTCAGCACATGCGAGGCCACGGCCCTGCACCCCTGTGTTATGGTCTGGGGGAATGAACCCAAGGCTGGATTCCTGGCAAACTCTCAATTTCCAATGAGGCCCTCGCCAGAGCACTGAGACAGAAAATGGGTGGATTGCTTTTACCCCAGAGATGGAGGAGTGAAAAACCCAGGTTTAGGGTAAACCCTGGGGTTCCCCAGAGGCAGGAGGGGGGGGTCCAGGATGGTTTCCCCAAGGGCCCCTTAAAGGAAAAGAACAGGAGAAAGGGAAAACGCCTCAACCTACCAAGAGAAAACTCCTACTTGAACTACAGAGCCCACCCCAGCCTGTGCCCGGCGAGCAGCCCCGGGCGGCCCTCGTACCTCCTCTTTGGCGATCCGCATGGTGTCGGTGACTTCCGAGAAGACCGTGGGCTTGATAAAGAGCCCGCTGTCCTCCATGGCCGAGCCTCCGTGATTCCAGCTTGGCCCCCTCCTCCCTTCCCGCTCTCGATGAGCCGGAGGATTTTGTCAAACTGCTTCTGATCAATCTGGCAAACACAGCAGAAAGGTTCAGCCGCTTCCCTCTGGGCACTGGCTGGCATACCCTGCCCAGCCCAGCGGGCCCCACATCTGCGGTTTGCTCTCGCCGAGTCCTGATTCACAGGTGCATGTGGGCTTTGGGGGGCAAAGCCCCTTTCGGGCTTCATCCATGATTCACGCAGGCCGCCCCAGCTGTGAGACAGTCGGGAAACGGACGGACTGTTTTTCCCCAGCGACAAAGGAGTGAAAATCCGCGTTCAGGACAAACCTTGGGGTGCTTGAGAGGTATGAGCAGGGCTGGGGTGCCCCAGGGGACCCAAAGGAGAAGAAAACAACCCAACGCCACCCTCCCGCTGCTGAACCCGTGGGTGAGACAAACCCTGAAGGGGAGGCCTGGGAGAGCGCAAAGCCTGGAGCTCGGGCCTGGCACTGCTCAAGGCCCTGAGTTTGATCCCTGCCACGGGATGGCGCCCTGCACTGCTGGATCTGGCTCTGGTGATCCCAAGCACAGCTGGGCCTGACTGCCTGGTGGGGGAATCACTTGGGGCCTGGGAGCTCCTGGGCTCCCTGAGCAGTGCTCTGGGGGCACCTGAGGCACCTACTCCCTGTCCCCAGACCAAAAGAAAAAAGGCAAGATTTGAATTGGTCCCCATCTTTAAAATTTTTTTTTTTGCTTTTTGGGTCATGACCGGCGATGCTCAGGGGGTTACTCCTGGCTCTGCACTCAGGAATTACTCCTGGAGGTGCTCAGGGGCCCTATGGGATGCCAGAGATCAAACCCAGGTCGGCTTCATGCAAGGCTAGTGCCCTGCCCGCTGTGCTGTGGCTCTGCCCTCCGGGCTGGTCCCAGTGTTTGCCCTCTCTGCTTTGCGTCTTGCTGGCATTGCTGGGACAAGTCCCGCTGACCCACTGCCCGCCCCTGAGCCCCCTCTGCTGGCCTCCCACTTGTACTCGGGGCTGCCACGCAGACACGTGAGCCACGCCATGTTTCTGCAGGGACACATCAGCCTCTGGCATGGGTCCCTCTCGGGATCTGGGGTGACTCCAGAGCAGGAAGGCGTGGCCTGATGAACTTGGGACCCTCTAGCCCCCCTGGAGACTCACTGAATCTCGGGGTGCCACCTTGCTTCTTTGCTCTCAAGCCCAGAGGGACGCAGCAGGGACCCCCTCCCTTCCCCTGCCGCCTGTGAGGTCACCTGTGGCCCTTGCTCCGTGCCGACGTCGAATGGGTCCCCAACGGGCCGTTTCTGGGCTACTCCACACTGCGCCGACGAACTCGGGGGTACACCTGCTCCTCCACGAAGACGCGGGCACGGCCGGGCAGCACTGGCCTTGATTGAAGAAGACGCCCTGGTGGGGCGCACTGTACGGCCAGATCCACTGCGGAGGGAGAGGCGCGGGGCCAAGAGAGCACCATTAAGTCGTTAGCGCCGGCCCAGCTGCAGTCTGACTGCCCACACTGGCCAGGCCAGCACCCGCCCGGCTTTGGCCAGTCCCAGACAGATGCAGCCGCCCCCAGCGGGCGCGCGTGGGAGCAGAGGGCCTTCAGGGCGTGGACGTGACGGGTGAGCCAGCTCCACGGCTGGCCGGGCTTCTGGCCTCATTCTAATGAGTCCAGAGAAAGGGGGTGGTTCCCACTTCCTGTAGCCAGGCCCCGGCCACCTCCTCCATTTTGGGGTGCTAATCTACCAGGGAAGGGCCTTGAGAGGACCAGTGCAGGCCACATAGCCAGAGCTTTGTTGGTGGGGGGCAGCGGGGTCCTCCCGAGACATGCCAAGGGGGTCCCAGGGGCCACTCTCAGAGATAACTTGGCCAGTTGGGCTGGAAGTTCAG